>VBVR01001574.1:0-29027 GCA_011638315.1 Tetramorium parvispinum | reverse complement strand
GGTAATATGGACGTATGATCGGCTCGCGACGACGTTCGGCTCGAGGTTTGGCTCGATAATGTGGACCCTGCTTAATATATCTTACAAATAAAATATGTTAAACATCTCTCTGAAATTCTATGTTTCGCCTTCATTTTTCCGTCCATAACATGCATCTACTTCGGCGTCAATCGCATTTGTCCAATTCATGTTTTGAATATAAGACTGCTGTCGTACGTTGATATAAAAACTAGTAGTGAATCCAACGGATTTGATCGATGTCGTTCGTTTAAAGTTAAAAGACCTTGCAGACTTAAGATTCAAGATTTAAACTCGCGCGACTTCTTGTCGCGCCAAACAAGACTCGCCGCCGTTCTCGATTCAACGAGAACGAACATATCAAGCGTATTTTGCCTTCTTCTCTTTTAAGGATGTTCTGGCGCTAATATTGTTACATTGAAATAAAATTGTTACATTGAAAATACCATAGAACTTTTATGGGTCGTCTACAATGGCAGTAAGTTGTAAGGTCGTAAGGAAATCAATCAATTATATTTGCGTAAAGTTTGTGTTACAGTATGAATAGTATCATTTGTGCTTTCTATGTGTAAAATTTAGATACAAACCTTTATCTGTTGTTTATAGCACAGTGTTACGAAAATTTTGTCGTAAATTTGCTTAAAACTTTTTGACAAGACTAAACAAGACAATTACTCGCCACAAAATTGTTGTCAAAATTGAACCTTGCTGTTTTAGCACTCTTGGTTAACTGGGACTGATCGATTTGCTTACGACCTTACAACTTACTATCATTGTAGACGACCTATTATAGATTAAGTTTCCATTTGTTATCTGAACACGTAGTTAAAACCTAAAATTAATTCTCTAACTAGTTCACGAGTTATTATACTTCTAATTTTACATGCGTTCTTATGGAAAAACAGCATTATTCTTTTTATATGAATAAAATAATAAAGAAGCAACATCCCAGATAGCCAAGCGAGATTTAGCATATCGGGCAAACTGATGCACTGCACGTATTGTTGTGAACTTACCGACAATTTGCTGTCATCGGAATCTAACGTGGAACTGAGTTAGTATCAGGAGGGCAAATAGACTTCATGAATTTATGAAATTGTAAGCGCATGCATTGAGGAATAATAAACTCGTCACATTGACAGCAAATTGACGGCACGCCATGAGTTCGCATTTCATTCATAGCATCATGACGGCAACGTGATAGCAAAATGACGACGTTTATAATATCAAACGTTGTACAGGAGAAGCAGAATATCTATTGAATATTGATGAAGTTTCTAAACTACATCTTGATGTCGACAATTTTTCGACATCATAAGATTATTCTTCATGGACAACAATTTGTCGGCAAATATGAATAATTTCCCGACGCTGGACGCACCCATGTAAATTTACGCCTTAAGGCACCTGTGGCTCCAGCGTCAAGAAGTTGCGCGCCGAGCAGACCCAGCAAACACAAAATATAATGCAGTTTCGAAAAAAAAGTTATACTGGCAAATATCATATATTTATAGTGCCAATTAAATATCATATTAAATGACATTATTTAAGATATTTACATGATACGAGGACGTTTAATGCATATTTCAATTCTTAAAAGCGTAGAACTTTATCTATTTCATATTGAAGGAACTGTTGGCTAGGATTGTATAACCAGAACATCCTTAATTTCATTTCAAATACAAATCTTCGTCTCAGAGCGCAACAGCCTTCTTCTCTCCCTCTCTTGTAGCGCATGACGGCGCTCGACAAGTAGGTAACTTGCTCGCGTTTTGCTCCAACTTTACGCCACTACGGGGATTCATCCTTACTTACATCAACAGTATCCAATGTCCAATATAACGTCCAGCGTCCATGTAACGAGTGATAAGTGGTAAGTGGTAAGTGGCAAGTGATGGTACTCGAATAATAGTGCAGCGGTAACGCGAATGTGAGTAATAATTTGGTACAACATCGTCGCACGTGTATGCATGTACAGACGTGCATACACGTACGACAATGTTGTACCAAATTATTATTCGCGTTATCGCTGCATACACATCTTATTATCATCCAGGTGCTCTAACACCTGCTTTAAACGCGTTTGTTCACACCAGACTGAGAATTTTTAAAAAATTATTCAAAGTAATGTAATTAAATGTGGCGATAAAAAAGGAGGAGATTCGATAGAGTAAAGTAAAACATACAAGATAAGATCAAGTATTCAAGAGAATTAATCTGTCGTCCCACTACACTACCCCCCCCTCTCCCCTCGTCCCTATTAATATACCCGCCGCCCAGAAATTACGAAAATGTCAACAAATACAAGATCGTCAAGCAATTAAATTGTTACACGGTTGATACTTGTAGAAAATTCTGCCGATGGTGCTTTAGACGATACATTTTACATTTCACAGAAATAAAACTTGACAATAAAATTAAATGTACAATGAAAAATTGATTACCTGTTATTTGCAGGCTCATTATGTTGCTTGCAGGTTTATCTCTCAAAATCCTATAAGTCAGAGATTTGCTCTCGACTTTTTTTCATTTTGCATATTTTGCTTAATAGTAATTAAATTAAATTAAACCAGTTTGAAAACGTTTTATTGCGAACTTTACAAAGTAATCAATGACCGCTCTATAAATTTTTATTGCGTTGTTTAATATCTTCCGCAGACCGAAAAAATGTAAAATTAAGATTTGATGTATACATTTCAGCCTTACAATATTTAAATCTCTAGGCCGTGTCGTTATTAATTCGTTAATCACATAGCACCCATCCAATTACATCGTGAAATATACCTTAGAAAGTATTTCGTAAAATTGTTTGCGTGTCTCAAACTTGGCGAGCGTATAGTTCATCATCTGTACGATCTTTTTTTTTTAATTACTTTCTCCTCAATCTGCACCTTTCGAATCCTATTTGTCCAAATTTTTCATTTTTGCGGTATCGACAATTTTACACATGACAATCTGTTTCTTTTCGTTCTTAGTACGCTGCTCAAGTTTGATGTGAGTTTCTCACGAAACCCTCCGCTGCACATTTACACGCAAAATCAAGAGAGGAATAGGAAATGTAGTATCATTTGTTATTTACATCTTATGTATGTATGTACTCATACTTCGTATGTACTTATACTTGTTCGTTGCGTATGCAATTATATTGATATACTTGCCAAAAAAAGAAGAAATGGTGAACATTGCAAACTTGTTAAATAAAGTTCATCTAAGCGAATCGGTCGAGTTATGCATATGTTCCAAGTTGTTATTGATATTAAGTTACTTGTCCGTTTTACGTTTTAGAATTTTAACATTTAGATATTTGTGTTTTGGAAAAAAGATGCGTGCTTTTTTTTATATATAATGAACATTTCCTTTTCAACAATATCCTTTTATCACGATAATGTCGTTTTGATGGAAATGCTAGTTGAATCTTCTAATCTTTCACATTTGAAAAGCATATTTGAAAACTTATTATCAACTACTCATTACATTCTTTGGTACTACAAAAAGTTGCAATTACTTTGTATTGGATATATTAAGATTTAGCATAATAATAAATAACAATATATAACGTACAATGTGCACAATACAGAATATAGATATTCAGGTAGTTATTTCAAGGCATACGCGTATGTGTGCGTATGTCACGTGTATCTCGTACTGTAATATAAATTATAAAAAGAGCTTTAAATTACCTTCCATATTGTGCGCGGCATCTTCTTATTATACTTATATTTGCGCGTTTTAACAATACCAACAGCGTATGAACCTTGAAATTAGTGCCTATTACAAAGCAGGCCACCGACAGTTTCCTTAGTCACGTTTACATACAGCCGTCGCATCCGCATGTAAGGCGAGATCGCATTTCACGATTTCGCATACAATAACTGAACTGTGTAATCTTAACTTTTAATGTTATATATATATATATATTAAATGTTACCTTATGCGTGATTAAAACTGATCACGTAACAAATATCTAAATCGAACTTTAATAATTGTACAAATTGTCCGTTATATTTTATCTGTAATACTGCACCTAGAACTTTCCATTATATTCTTTTTATCAATCCAAATTCCACTATTACTCTACTTACCTAAAAATCTTCATGTCTCTCTATTATATCACTAAGAATTAATCGCTATCCATTGTAGCAGTTTCTTTAACCAAATTTTCCTTCAAATCGGATTCATCTACATAATTACATTTTAAGTTCTTCTCTTCTGCAGATTTTACGCACTGAAACGAATCGGTAGCACACAATTATAAAAACCGAGTTTGCGTATGCATCATAGAATTGGCTTTTAAACATTTATAATATACATTTGCCAACTAAATATGAGAAAAAAACAAAGTCTATTTTTCTATATTTTTTTCAGACATATATATATACAGATACGTGTATTTATTATTGCGTATTCTCAAGTAAATGAAAAAACATGATAAAAATAATTGAATAATAGTGAAAGAAATAAATAAAATTTTATTTAAAGAAGTAAAAAAACGAATGTATGTACACAATATATACACAGTATATGATAAAAATGTGGCAAGGCACATAACATAATTCAGATATTGTATATGTACATACACGCACGTACGTGCACATACAAAAAACACAAAAATTGTACAATTGTACAAAAATAAGCTCGTCCTTACTTCTTCGATACGTATTCTAGGTGCCATTATTTGTTCGGGATAATGCCAAGGCTTATAATTTGGATTGTTGAGTAACTTCCAGCTTGGATAGCCCACAGAGGCTTTGTGCAATCTTTTTACCATCTACAAAGTATATATAGTTTTGTAAGCAAATGTTACATTTATTTGTTTGATACTTAATACTATTATGAAATTCTTCACAAGATATCTTACTTTAGGGGCAAATATTTGTGTAACTTTATTAACAAGCCACACAGGTAATTTGCCATGTGGATCCGTGTGCGATACGTAACCCAACTCGGAACCGTCTCCATTGCGCGAAGGCCTTACAATGTAACCTTAAATGTAATAATACTTTTACGAAAGATGTTTTATGTAATAAACGTATATCATGTATTATATACATATATGTATACATGTAACATGTATGGATACACACGCATTTTGCTACTCGCTTCCTAGTGAAATATTTTTACCTGTGAGGTAAGACGTTGCTCGTACAAAGTGTTTCCTAGGTGGATAATCTTTGTGATAAACAGAATGATTCAATATCAACTGCTCTATACCGGTATCCAACCAAGATCGTTGCAGGACAAAGTCTCTATTTTTCAACGGAGATGGACATGCCACTGAAATTTGTATTTGTAAGGTGAGAAGACAAGAAATCTCGGATAAAAGTTTAAGGTCAAAGATTGACAAATAATGTAATACTCACTGGAATAATAACCAATATCGTTGTTTGGATTAAAAAATCCTATGTCTTTCGATTCAATCATATGAGTGTCCCAAACTTTTCTATATTCAGGATCGTGTAAAACGTCGTACAGCGTTTCTGGCGAGACATCAGGGAATCGTGTTCTAATCTATAACGTTAACTGTCATTCAGTCTTGTTCAGAGAGAGCAAAATTTATTTGCTCCGACAAAGAAAGCTTACCTTGACCATTCTAAAACTAATTCCTGGGACGGATTTTGTCCAAACAGATAGATCAGGCTTGTTGTAATCTAATTTCCAGTTGTTATTATCGTCATACAGTTGCTTCAATTTCTCAAAGTCTTTATCCTCTGCAATTTTGACAACGCCAATATCCATTGTAATAGAATAGGCTACATGGAGAAACAAAATATATATATATATATATTTACACATGAATGAATATATATATATAGGGAATCCTTCCCTGTCAAAATTATCATTACAAGCTATCATGTCTCTCACCCAATATTTGTTACAAGCTTATCAATAGGAGGACAGTACTATCACTTTTGTTCATTCATTCAATTTCTGTAAATCTATTTCACAATCTCAAACATTACTTAAAGATTAGACAAATACTCGAGCATATACAACAACTTTTCCCATGTTCCATCTGCAAGAAAAGATTACTTATATTATTATTATATATTTTCAGAAGTTTAAAGTTATTTGAAAAAACAAAAAAAGAGAGAGAGAGGAAGAAGAAGAATGCACATACACGTGTGCTTTTCTACTCCAGTCGAGTAAAAGTAACCCATTGGCCTGGGTTCTGAGTCGGTGACGGAATAAAGTCATATCACACGTCCGCCTTGAAAAGCTCGTTATCGCAGATGATAAAGAGGTGATATCGAGATAATTGAGTCGAGTTGAGAACGGCCTCGAGCATCGCCCGCCAACGGGAACTACGCGTTACTTCCAGATGACACATGCGAGCGAAATGTGTCGACATGGAGAAACGGATGATGCGAGAGCTCCTGCCGATGTCGCAATGCTCTCGACTGCACTACGGTAGTAGCGTCGTTCTACGACGCTCTGTGCTCCGGAATTACGGCTGTTGAAACGCTACGTATGTATGTGCAGATGCGATTGTCGCTCTATCGTTGTTTGCTACAATCATCGGTGAGCGTGGGTGAAAACGGCCGTGACGACAGCTGCATACTCGCCGCCACCGTTCTTCAGTTTTCACCATGTGTCAGATCACGGCTTGAGGATCTGAGACTCGCTGTTAGATGCCATCATCCGATCGTCGTTGTACGATCGTCGATCGCTCTCTCCTCTCTCAAGAGTTTCAAATCGTTTCGTTTGACTTGGCACGTTCGGCACATCGATACTATCGATAGTATCGGCTTATTCACCCGCTGGATCGCCTCTCTTCTAAGATCCTTTGGAGCCTCCACTCTTGCTCTCGCCCTCCATTTCAAACGTCTGCCTATTCCACCTGCAGTCAAAGCGCTTGGTTCGACTGTAGAAAAAAAAACAGCTGGTGCCTGGAGCCTGGAGCAAGCAGCCGGTGCAGCCGAGTGCGGTCGAGTGTAGCCCGGTGCAGGCGGTATTAGAGAACGAAACAACAGATCGCGATGTGATTCTCGATCAGTCTCGCGATTAGTCTCGATTAGTCTCTCTCTCTCGATATTCTCGCGGTAATTATGGAAGCTTTCCATCCAGCGACACAAGTTGACTAATAAATTTTAAAAAAAAGGAGCTGCAACTGGCCAATTTCCTTTTTTATTTGACTATTGATATTAAAAATATCAATAATAGAAGATTAATATTTATAAAGTAAATAATATATTAACTTTTCATAACATTATATACAGCAGGCCTAAATGAAAGCATTACTTCATTAGTTAATTGTTTGTTCTAAGTCAGAGACACATACATAATAATATCTAAATAAAATATAATTTAATAAAATTAACACATATTTATAAGCTCTATCTTAACAAAATATTATTTATGCTGACCTGCGGCTTTCAAGCGAGAAAAAGTAGTATCGCTTAATTCGCAATTGCAATATATATACAATAAGTGTAATATTTAGCTTCCTTTTTTACTCGAATAAAATAAAAATCTCTAAAACCTTTGTTCACTTTTCGTGATCTTCATGCCCAAACTAAAACGACTAAAAATGAAACATATAAAAGAATTCTTAAATATAAATCATCAGCTTCATATTGCCGCTGAACGGAACACCCTATATGAGTCATTTAGAGATTACTAATTTCTTACAAAGATGACATTTTAATCATAATTTACAATTCAGGCCTGCGGCCGGTTTGCACTTTTCGGCTGATTTTTCGTACTGCCATCCCCACTCCTCTCTAATCAGCCGAAAAGTGCAAACCGGCCGCAGGCCTGATTTACATAATAAACATGTAAATGTAAACAATCGTATTTTACGCGTAAACGCCCAATCCTTGAATGAAGCTTATGTCGTAGATGGAAAGCTCCCTTTATTGACATTGGAACACGGAACGACGGGACGGCACATTTAACAGTGTCGGGCCACGCGTGGCTAGCGGCTCTTGGTTGTACGAACAGTTGCTCCAGGATGAATATTACATACGGTCGCGTCACATCCCGCGTAAGTTTGAAGACAATAATTACTTTCCATTTACACCAAAACTCAGGTATTTCTCACTTGTGACATCATGACTTATTCAAAGTGACAAAGCTATCATTAACAATACAGGTTCATAACCTCCCTTTTAAAATAAGTCAACAAGAGTCACTAAAAGGACACATACAGTCTCGAGCTTGTGCAGATTATAGGTAAAAAACTCAGTTGAATTTCATTTGTCCGAATAAAAAAGAATATTCAACAGGTGCATTTAACTGAGTCACAAGTGAGAATTATCCGAGTATCGGTGTAAATGGAAAGCAACTATTGAGTATGAGCGAACGGCGAGAGAGAAAGAGAGAGCTTTCTATTGGACATGTAATGATGCACAAACAATGATGCTTTAGATCAGACCGCTTGTGCTTACGAGAAATGTGTCGGCAAGTTGCTGCAGGTGGAAAGATGATTTTCAAGATTTGATTCATCCATCTGGTCGGGAACCCGGCATTCCACGTTACGTTGAACGCGAGGGAGAAGACACCAGTCTCAAAAGAGCACGGTTTGTTCGTTCGTTCAAATCTTATTTTTAAATAAGTTTTCTTGAAATGGACAAATAGACAAATGGCTAGCCGATAGTTCTAAAGTAGCTCAATACTTGTTTTGAGGTCTGTGTCAGCTTTCATAAACAATTTTGTTCCTTTACAATCGCGCAATATAATTGAATTTGAACGTTCGGTCTGTCGTAGTTTGTTGTCAGCTCGTGATTTACGTGGATGCGTCTACGATCGATCTGCAAATAAAATCTTTCGTTACTTATTTTTATGATCATGGCATTTATTCTGTTGTCATTTATCATTATAGATTGACATATCAGTCTCGTAAACGTGGGATGTTGGAGAATGGTCTGCTTCTTAGTACCTTTGCAAACAAGTATTTAAATACATTCGATGAAAATCAATTAAAACTGTATGATCGACTGATAAATTTACCATCTAACGATTGGGACATATTCCATTGGGCGACTGGCGTTAAACCGACTCCACCTGAATTCGATAATCAAGTGATGGATTTACTGAA
The DNA here is from genome assembly GCA_011638315.1 of Tetramorium parvispinum. Taxonomy (NCBI): domain Eukaryota; kingdom Metazoa; phylum Arthropoda; class Insecta; order Hymenoptera; family Formicidae; genus Tetramorium; species Tetramorium parvispinum. The sequence continues at coordinate 19,972 of VBVR01001574.1, read as the reverse complement.
AAAGCATGTTCAGAATGAAGATCGACAAGCTAGGATACAGCAACCAGATCTATAACTGATATTTCGTGTAGCATATATATTAGTATTGAGAGAGATAACACCCAACTTGCATATGTAAAAAGCAATGTAATAGACACTGTAATCTAGACTCAAATACAAATTTGTATTCAAATTGCAAATTATCATGTACAGTACTAGTAATAAAGAGCATTGGGCTGTGAAAGAATTTTTACTTTATATAAATCTAATGTTATTTCATTCGTGCACATTTATCTGGAATTAATTAAACGACGCGAAAGACGCGTTTTATTCAGCTAAATAAATGAATTGACGAAATTTCAAAATTTGTCTCGAAAAATATTTTATTATAAAAACTTTTATTTATCTTACGTACTGATTGCTTGGAATCCAAATATGACATCATTTTGCAATGTTTATATACGAGTTTCACACATTCAATAAAATAACACCATATGGAGAATTTCGGGTAGCGAATATCTCAAGATTTGTATAGAGATCGCAAAGTATTTATGTCTTATCGCATAATAATTTACAATAAAAACGAAAAAAAAATTAGATAATGTTCATGTATCTGTTTGGATTTGCAAGATATTGCTTCGTTTGACTGAAACTCGCGAGTCCTACTTCCTTCTTTACAGTTGGTTTACAATTTGTCGAACTTTTCGATGAGTTTTTCGATGAACCTTTCCCCCTCCATGCACTGTAAATGAGCAAAAAAAAATAATTAATATCCAGTCTTTTTTTCCTAGTAACAACTATCCTGTGTAATAAGAGAGATGATCTCTTTTTACATTACCTCGAGCCACCTCGTTTATATTTTTTACTAGTAGTGTTAGATCTATTGGCAATTTTTCGTTTCCTGCCACGACTGCTTGTACTACTACTAGCGTAAGAGCAGTTGGAATTATTATCGTCCCAAGTGTTATCGTCATCATCACTGTTATTCTGTTCTTCATCATTTTCATTCAACAATACTAGAAATAATGGAATAATCAATAATCCGTCAATTACTTTACTATATACATATAGTTAATAACATGATATGCACGAGTACCATACCTGTTCTTTCTGCCGCGTATTTTTGCGTAATGTTTAAAAGAGCTTTGCCATATTTAACAAAGTTAGCCTTGGTGACATGTGGTATTTGTAACATGGCTTCTTCGGTTTCCGGTAAACGCTGGCTCATAGCTCTGACAGCTACCATGTTCATAATAGAAGAAGCCGAAACATCCAACGCACCAGCGATTCCCCTTATTATTGTCATCAATTCGGCATAGCAACGATCTTGCAAGTCTTTTACAGTGCCATCGAGTTTCTTCGTAACTGTCGAAACTGTGGCTACACCGCTTGTAGATTTATTCGATTGTCTCGTTGGGATTTCTACCTATTTGATAAATTCGATAAAGAATAAAGCACACATACATACACATATGCGCAACATGAATATTAATACTAAATGATGTAAAATGCACGGTCAACTTGTATGCAATTTCAGTTGTATGCATCTTGCATTCCGGATATCCATTGATTAAGAATGAATACCTTTACGTCTTTTCTCGTCATGAGTTCACTCGCTTTTGGTCCGATTTTCACATATGCACAAGCAATCTCATTACTGATGTACATATTTTCTTGCAAGTATTCTTGCAATACCATATAGTGCAAAAGACGTTCTATGTTACTCTTGTTCCACGATTTACCGCGGCCGTATAAAGGATGGTTCGTAAGACCTATAAAGAATTATTTTGTTCTATTATTGTGATTCTGTTAAATTCAATTTTTCTTCCACCATTATATACGTAACAAGTATAAACCTGATTCTCTAATCTTTTTCAGATCACTGCCCTTAAAAATGTCTGTTAAGAATATTAATGTGAGTTTGCTATTCTTTCTGTTGTTAATATCTCGTACAGCTTTCATAATCTCTTTCGCGTCTTCGGTAACATCCAACATTGTAATCTCGTCCTATCAGAAATGATCAATTAATGTAGCGATATACGTATCATCTGGATAATTATAGTTTTGCCATCTATGATAATTGTTCAATTCTTCAATCTACACAACGTACCTTGCATCTGCAATTATCACACGCGGTTATCTTATTCGAGATACACTTCTCCCTATCAAATATCTCCCCAAAATAATTAAGCTGTAGCGACCTACGGCAGTCTGTGGTATTTTCACAAAATCCTACCATTTTAAATAAATTATCCATGTGAGTATTCATGATTTGTGGACTTGGATTGTCCAATTGAATCATTTTTCTGATTCTGTGCATGTCTGCATAATTATAAAATAAAATGCAATCTGCTATTTCACCATCACGACCAGCACGACCACTTTCCTGATAGTAGCCTTCTATAGACTTTGGTAAGGCTGCATGTATCACAAAACGCACGTTTGGCTTATCAATTCCCATTCCAAAGGCTATAGTCGCGCATACAACGTGTATCTGAAAAGCGAGTATGATTTGTGCAAATTGTAAGTGCGTTATAGTATAATATATATACCTCGTCGGAAATCCATTTTCCTTGACTGTTGCCTCGTTGACAGTCTGTAAGTCCTGCATGATAACTCAATGCTTTAATACCGTTTTTCTTCATGTGCGCGGCATACTCGTCGCAATCCTTGCGCGACAAGCAATATACAATGCCGCAAGTGTTTTTAAATTTTGTCATTATCATAGCCACAACTTCATCGGAACAATTTTTTCCTTTCTTGGATATTATACTATATCTCAAATTAGGCCTATTGAAACTCGACATAAACCTAAAAGATGTAACCATTAATGTTTCTAGTTATAAAATACACACTCAAAAACAAAAGTCATACAATTCTATATTTACACATACACACACACATACCACTTTGGATTAGTCATCCCCAATTGATGCAAAATATCCGTTCTAACACGCGGCGTAGCTGTTGCAGTTAGAGCCATTGTTGGCACTTTGGGATAATTGTCTCTGAGACATCTTAATCTTTTATAGTCTGGTCTAAAATCGTGACCCCATTGACTAACGCAGTGCGCTTCATCGATAACAAATCTTGTCAACAATTCTCTCTCGTATAAATTTTTTAGAGTATCACAGAATTTTTGCGAGGCAGAGATTTTCTCTGGTGTTACGTATAATAGTTTGAGAGCAGGTTCTTTCTTGGAAAGTTCCCTGTATACCGCTGTTGCTTGACTGTCCGTTACAGAGCTAGATAAATGAGCCGCAGGAATCTGCAAATTTAAAACCAAGACTGAAGAGTAATATGATACGCAATAGTATATATGGTCCTATAAATGTAAATACTTTATTACATTATTAAATTATTTCTCTTTCTCTCTCTCTCTCTCATTATGTCTATCTAATACAAACACACGCACACGCACAAGATACTCTTTCTTACATCGAGTGAGGTCAGTTTTTGAACTTGATCTAGAATAAGACTCTTCAATGGTGAGATGACAATTGTTAATCCAACACTTAAAAGAGCAGGCAACTGATAACAAAGGGACTTTCCGCCTCCGGTCGGCATCAATACAAAGCAATCGAATCCCACGAGTGTTGCATTAATAGCTTGCAATTGATTTGGCCTAAAATTATATAAACCAAATCTCTGCCGAAAGATCTAAAATCGAGAAATATGAGAAATTAAATTATACAATATTATATTCTCATCGTTGATCTTACAATGTAATTCGAGTGTATGGGAATTATTTAATGGCATTATGTAATATGATTTGCCGAACGAATTGTCTAAAAATTACCAAATACTTAAGATATACCTTTAACATTTCCTGCGAATGTGCATATGTTAAACTATCAAATTCTCCACTAACGCCATCATTTTTATAATTACCGGTAAATTTCCCATATTCTATGCCATCTTTTTCAAATTTTGATTTTGCTTTCCCTTTATCATCATTGAGATTCCTACTTTGTGCCATGTTACTATGTGGCCACTCTATAAATGCAATTAAAACAAAAGCATTAATTTTCATGTTATATCAGCATGTATGTACAATGTACAAACGAAATAAAAAGTTTTACACACATAAAATTCATACCTGTAAAATCGTCGTTTATATCTATATTACAATTTTCTCCAAAAGCTGGAAATTGTTCCAGCTCTTGTGTCAAGGTTTCAACTTTCGTAGTAAATTTTTGACGGATGCCTATAAAATATTTCCTCATTAACAGGTTTATTAAGAAGTAGAAAAAATGAATGATTTATTTGTTATATTTGTCGTCATACTTTTATTTGTATTAACTGTCTTGTCTGGACTGTCTAAGATATTTCCTTGCGTAAATTTATCTCTTTCATCAGTCGGTAGCGTTGTAATACTGTCAAGAAATGTCTCGTTCACGAAAACGCAATCGGAAGAATTCATTGAAGAATTCATTGAAGAATTCATTGAAGAATTCACCGTCTTGGATATTTGTTGATCCTTTTCCCACATTTCTGCTATTGTTTTCGAAACCTGACTGCCTAGTACCGTTTTGATAGGTCTTTTCAATTGAAAGGTACTCTTCTTGTTTGGAACTGTACCGCTAGGTGACTTGACTATTGATGTAGATCCCATGTTTGTATCGTACTCCTTTACATTTACGTATGATTCTGTTACCATTTCCGAGTCTTGACGAAAGTCGATCGTTTTGGGTACCGAGGTACATAATGACGTGTCCAAGCTATCGTCACAGTCGTTTATTGAGTGAGCATCAGATGTGTATGAGATTGGTGTTGTAACTGATTTTGATGATGCAGATTCAGATGTCTCCGGAAACTCGGATATATTCTTTTTATCTTCCTTTTGCAACTTTAATAACTTTGTTTGTATTAAACGTAATTTAGCTTTTATATGTCGATGCAGACCTTGCAATTTTTTGAAGGAGACTGAATCAAATTTTGGAAATTGTTCCAGTACTGGTAATGGGATTAATTCGAGTGCAGTGCAGAATTTGTCAAGAATTTCAATTTCAAGTTCCTTTAAATCTTGCTGTCTTTTAATCAGCTTGTCTTTAGTAACCTAAAAAAAAAGGACAGAAATAGACGGAGAGAACGAATAAGAGGTACGAATTTAAACATTTTATATACGTACACAAAATGTCAACTTGTGTAATATGAAACTTACTGGTATTATCGACATTGCTGGTTTCTGTTGAATGAGTTCAACCCATGAACCTAATTGTTTGTTTAAACCTAAATCTTTCAGATTCAATCTAATATCAGGACCAGCCCAATGATTTCTTGGTGATCTCTTGTCATTGTACTTTGAACTAGAACTATCGGTATCAGAATCTGAAATTAAAGCATTCCTCTCTCGTTTGTTGGACATTATATCATTATGTTTCTTCGGAGTCAGTAAATGTTTATTTTCCGTACTTTTAAGAACGTCAGCGTCATCGTTAAGCATTCCTTTATTTTCCTTAATCAATGCTGCACTATTAGAAGGAAAATATTCACTGTCGCTTCTTGCACAACAATCAATCTGTGAAACAATAGCTTGCTTCTTCTCATCCTCTTCTATTTCCGCTCGGTTTAAATATTGATTTAAACGTCTTTTAATGTCCTTCTTCTCTTCCTCGCTGTCAGAAGACTCAGAAATAATACAAGCTTTTGTACGATTGTCCCTCTTTTGCGGTGAGTTTGGACACTCGGATTTTTTTTCTGTTTTCTCTATCCCTGTTGAGCTTTTAGCACGATATGATCCCATTGTGTAACAACTTGTACTTAGTTGTGTTTTAAGCGGACTTCTGCATGAGTCTGAACTATCTGAATTATCCTGTGGTTTAAAATGTTGAAATCATACAAATTGTTTTGCAAATCGTAATTTTTGTATACATCTTCAGCTACATGTGTTTTTAATTATTAATTAAAAATAACACTTCATTGTTTTCACAAGAACGAGAGAACTGTAATATAATCTTACAAGATTTATTATCGCGTCTATTGTTACCAAGTCTCCAGCCCTTGTCCCCAGTCTTTGTTTATTAAAATGCAAACTGTTGGCGGAATCATTATTTAAATCAGCCTCTTCTTCTGTTTCCACTGACTTTGATGTACTAAAAAGAACAATTGGTTGTTGATTTAATTTTAATTTAAAAGGTAATGTAAGTACCTAGCAGAAAAAATTCTCTATTTATTGAGATACGTATGTATTAATTATGCCTCAATTTATTTCGGCATTTTTACACAAAAAGAATAAATTTTTTCACTACCTACCTGGTCTGCGAAACGTCGTTTCTATTCGTTGTTTTTGCCAAAAATCCCACTATTGTAGATTGATTGTTACTCTTTTGACCAAGTACTGTCTTTCTCGACATCATTAGCACAAGTTTTTTTTATTAGACAACTACAAGCAGTTTACTACAACAAGTTTGACTCATCGGTAATAATCAGTTTGCTGAATTGAAATATTCTGCATGTGGAATGCCTGTAACTTTGTTTACATTAATTGCAATTATTTGAGCATTATTAGTTAAGACAGAATGCCTTCTCATGAGAGTATCAAGATGCGATCAATCACAATTAATCGCTTAAACTGTATGTGTGCATGTGTTTCAAAAATTTCTATCAACTATGTATGAAAACGACAGTTTTGAAAAACTAACCTAGCAAATGTACTCCACTACACGCAGAGAACTTGAACTGACGCGTACAATACACACAGTCCGCTTTCTCTTTTTTTCCCTTATTTTGGTAATGCTTTACCTGGAAGTGGCGCTGTAGAAGCGCCCTCAACTGTCCTCAGTCCTCCAGCTGTTGGGGTTGAATTTGGCGCCAAAGTCTTCGTAGGCCCTTCAACAACCCATGTGCTCTTGTTACAATTAAATACAAATATTAACATTAACCAGTCTTGATTCTCTTTCTTGATTAGTATTCCTCTTTCAATTAATTTCTTCTGTATCCCGAATTTAATACATTCTACATTGTTTTTTTTTTTATTTTTTTGGTAGTTGTGCCGTCAGCTGATCATTTCACCGGCTTTATTATTCCTTTTGTCCAATTCTGTTTTTGTTTTCTCACTTCCACTTCTACAAACGTGGAACTACTTGCAGATTGATGCAGATCAGTCCTTGCGGGAAATACATTCCGCGTGTAGTGTAGAGGTTAGAGGACAAGTATATGTTTACATTTATGGCTCCTGTACAGACGCGATCATTAATGCCTGGACATTTTAAGTTGACGGGTTTTGGAACACATCAGAAACGCGTGCGATTTCTAAGCATTTGTGTATCATTACGGCCGGATTGAATCTTATTAAAGATCAGGAGCCATTAAATTAAAGAAAAAAAAAGTTTATCACGACTCATGATACACGAATGCTTAGTAATCGCACGCGTTTCGGATGTGTTTCAAAACCCGTCAACTTTAAGATGTCCAGGCATTAATGACCGCATGTGTATCAAATCATTCGCCGCGCGGAAAAAGTTAATTTCGATCCAACTTTGATTGGATCTACCGCACTCAGCTTCCGCCGCGCGGCAAGCGGTACCGCGTCCTGAATGAAAAAAAGAGATTTTCAGAATTGGCAATGTGAATTTCGAAACGCAGTCTGTGAGGTGAATATTTTCGACATAAATAATTGAACATCGATGTATTGATACAGAAAGATATCGAACCTTTCAATCAAATATTAGAAAAGACAGTATCGGCCATTTCGATTAATCGGTAAATATCGCCCACCCCTATTATGTAGCCATTTGTCCGCGTTTGGTTTCGCTTCGCTCTCAAACTAACTCGGATTCACTCGAGTTCGTTCGAGTTGAAAGTGTGAATTATGTAGATATATTGACGAGCGATGTCTCGCTTTACGACGATTACGTCAACTTATGACGTTATCATATGCGCACATTTTTATTTTTCTCGACAATTGTAAATAATTGCTAATACGATTACGCGGAATGGGATAACCTCACGATCGTGGTATAGCATAGCGCGGCGTTCGAGGTGGTTCGAGGCCGCGCTTCAGAGAAAAAGGAAAAAAAACTACTGTATAACGCAACGTTTTACGAATTTTATCACATCGCAACAATAGTCTTCAACACGAGATGGCGTTGTCTTATCAGTACATCCATAAAATTTGTAAAATTTGTGTACGTAAATAGGATGCAATGCAACTATTGATAGAGAGGGTCGTTTTTAAAGCGAAATTGCTTAATCATTCGTAACGTATGTACGTAAATACATACATACATACATACACTGCTCGAATTGTCGTAAATTGACTGTACTACCCTCGCTTATCAGTATATTATCGCTCATGTATGCATGTATGTATTACATACCGGATCTTCTTTATATATGTATAAATATATATATATATATATATATATATATAGTTACGTACTTGCCGTCACTCCGTCAGTTGCCGTGGGACATCCGTGAAAGTTAGACGTTGCGTTTTATTCTACTTTTGCTCTTGTATACGCGTGTACATAAATTTTTTCAATTTACTTAAAATTTTCTTCTTTGTTCGTAGCAAAATTGTCAACAGATCTATGTTACATCTAATCTCTCTTTCTCGCCTTTAATTCTTAAATGGAATTTATCTTTCCCGAGTCCGAAAAATATGTTCGAGATATAACTACACATACTTTATATAGTCACTGTTATTTAAGTAATATTCAAATAAAAACCTTTTATCGTTAGAATTTATCATAAAATAGCATTGAACTATGAGCATATGTGAGCAACATCTTGACATTACGATAGATGAAAATGAAATTATTGCTGGTGCCAAAGATGTTATAAAGAGGATTAGACCATCCTGGCCTTTACAACAACTGCATTTCAAGGTAACGCAGGATGATTTAAAATCATAACTTTTAACATAAAATCATAATATACATAAATCATAACTCTTATTCCTGAAGCTTAAAAAGTAGGTCATCTGGCTATTTACAGCGCTTCTTTTATCAATTCGTATATAATTTATCTACTGATAATTTTTGTTCACCGCTACTTGTATCGATATTATTAGAATTTCAATTCCTCTTATAGATCTGTATCAGAAATTATATTTCTCGTATATTTATTATACATGCATATACTTTTTCAAAACGATCAATGTAAATAATTAAAGTTTCCTGATAGACACAATGTAAAACTATGCGATTGTAGCATGTAAATCAGTCCGAGAGACAACAATCTTGGAGATTATCTCTTTTTCTTTTATTTCAGGTATTTACCGATGGACGGACAAATAAGTTGTACGGAATATGGCACGCGGAACATTATACAGACATGGTCCTGATTAGAATTTATGGCAACAATTCGGATTTATTGATTGACAGAAAAAGTGAAATAAATAATATCAGGGTAAAGATCTCACATCGGTATTATAATGTTATCACGAGCGCCATCATTTCATTCACACATTTCAATCGACAATTGATTTAGCCAAGCTGTAATTTCTACTTGTATCTACTTGATTAACGTGTACACATAGGTGTTATTGTATGATACCCAGAAAAATAGAGTATATTGGGACGAATTAGAAGGAATGTGTTTTAATGTAATGTAAATAGTAACTAATAATGAGTGTAGAATAAATATGTTTGTTTAGATATTAAACAAGGCTGGCTATACTCATTGCATTTATGCTACATTTAACAATGGATTTGCCTATGAATTCCTGGAAGGTGAAACTCTGACCACCGATATGATCAGGGATCCAAAAGTATATCCATTAATTGCGAAACGTATGGCTGAAATGCATAGTCTTAAGTTTGAGACGGAATCTGTATCGGAAGAAGCCTTTATTTGGGAAAAAACTGAGAAATTTATGCAAATTATGCCCAAAAGATTTTCCGACTCCCTCAAACAAGCAAAGTAAGCGATATTCTCAATAGATCCTTCTTCTTAAATACTATCCAAGATATATTCAAGTTAGTTTAGTTCTTGTAACAGCTTTCACTTTCAGGTTTGAAATGTTGATACCATCATACGCAATATTGGAGAAAGAATATCAAATGTTGAAAAGTACACTTTCTAAAGAGGATAGTCCTATAGTGTTCGCTCACAATGATCTTTTATTAGGGAATATATTGTACAATTCAAAACGGGAGAGCGTCGTCTTTATCGATTATGAATACACTGCGTTCAACTATCAGGCGTATGATATAGCTAATCACTTTGCAGAATTTGCCGGTAATTACGTCTAATTCCTCAAAAGTATACTAGATTAGTAAACATGTCTTATGCAAGCACGCGCACATTGTTCATAAAGCGCTAGCAACATAATATATTATTAACAAAATTTTCAACACGTGGCGTTTAAGGTTTCGACGAGCCAGATTATTCTTTGTATCCGGATGAAAATTTCCAAAAAATGTGGTTAAAAGAATATTTGCAAGTGTACAATGCGACATCTACGGTGTCTGAGAGGGAAGTTGACAATCTACACTGGCAAGTTATTAAGTTTTCTCCCTTGCCGCATTTTCTCTGGGCCTGTTGGGCTCTCATCCAAAGCGAGCATTCACTTATTGATTTTGATTTTTTGACGTAAGTATGGCTTGTTAATAAAGAGATATTACAAAAGAATTAAATCTGACAATGCAAGATAATTATAAAAAGATGGGGTAACAATAAGATGTGATACGTTTACATGTCACCATTAATCCATCGTTTGATAATATTCATAGTTCCAGAAAGAACCAATAAAAGATTCAGGCCGCTTGCCCCTACCTTTTACTTGGTGGCATGTGAACGTAGTCTATGGTTGCGTTCGCTCTGGGCGCTCACCTCTTGTGCTGAAAGCGTCATTCTAGCTTTGTTGTTCATTATATATCGAAGAAAGACAGAACGACGCTTTTAGTATGTGCGCGTCCAAACGAACGCAGCCTATATACACATATATGTGTATATATACACACATTGGTACACCTGGATGACAAAGAGTTATTAGTTAGGAAAAGAAATAATTGGTCAAATAATTGTTTGCCTGGCTTTTCAGATATGCTGCAATACGTTTCGACGAATATTTTAAATGGAAGGAAGAAATCTCTAAACTAAAAACAAGGTATGACGGTTGAGAAAAACAGATAAGAAAAGTGCAAATGGATGTGGCATTTTTTTTTTAATATTCATTCCTGTCGAAATATTTTGCCTTGAATGTATATGTTGTATATTGTACGTGTATACGTATATATTTTTCTATTGATGCGCATATGTAAATTACACATATAATATTTATGTTATATAAGTTGACAAGACTTGAGAACTGTGGTCAGATATTTTATAATAGGGTGTAGTATATGTATAAATGCTGTATATGACTGTATATATGTATTTATGAGCATAATTAATAATATAACAAGCACGAGACAAAATGACAGTTTGATTACACTTGTAATTGAGTTTTTCTTTATATCTTTATAAAATAAAACATGAAAAAAATCTGTCAAAGGAACAAGAACGATTGTCCCTTAGCTGAAATTATCAACATGAATACTTTCAATGAAAACTCTAAATCAAAGTAAATCGAAGAATGTACGAGTCCAGTGCAGTTGCAGTTTCTCTCGTATCTATAGCACACATTTATTTATCGTTGAACGCATCGACTGCAAGTATTATTGATGGACTTAACATTTGTCGATAACTTATTAAGAGGATTGACCATATCATATCACTATTATATAATATATATGTATATATATGCATTGTGTTATCAGCAATTGGTTATCAATCATTTTTTCTTAGTGTCTCTCTATCTCTCTCTCTCTCTCTCTCTCTCTCTCTCTCTACGATCATGGATAGATACGCATGCGCCGCGTATAGCGTTCTATTCGCGGTGGAATTTATCTCTCAATCTGCCAGCACTGGTATACTCAGCGAGTGGTTCTACTCCTCTAGTTGGATGTAAACATTGAGTGAGATTGTAAACGGCATCTGATGGCAACTGAAAGCCGAAGGGACAAGTGTTAAGAAGCACGCTTGTTCTTTCTTCTCTCACGAGCCGCGTCGCGATCAATTTATTCGTCAATTTCTCCTCAATCAAGCTCTTTCAAAGCTCTTCCGCTTAACGTCAGACCGCAAAACTATCTGGCTCTGTTCGTCCATTGTTTGTTTCGACACGTGAGAGAGTTGTCGGGGATTCAAACTCTTCTGTCTGTATGCGTCTTTCTCGGCTCTCCCATATCAGCCGCAAAACAACCGTTTTTCCGAAAGGAGGGATTGCGTGACGACAGTGGTACAGTGGATATTCGTGTGTTGCTTCATTCGCTTTGTTGCTCTTTGAAGGGTTCTACAAGAAGTTACAAATGCTTTGTCGTCAGTCGCTAACGTTGTGATACGGTGATATGATTCGTCAATTATGTTCGCGACTGGCGACAAGGCATTTGCAACTTGTTGTAGAATCCCCTTTGTCTCTTTTAGAAAAACTTGTCCACGTTGAACGGTTCAACGGTTCAACGGCAAACAAAGAAGAAACAGTCACTTGGGCAATCTGTGCTTTATCTGATCGCAAGCGCGACATATCCTTCGTACAAAGAGCGTACCTCTCTCTCTCTCTCTCTCTCTCGCGGTGGACGGGCCGTTTGATCGAGACAATCTCCGGACAATTTTAGAGAGGGTGGGAGAGTGCCCCGAAACGAATCGAAACTGCACCTGCAATCAAGTGCGTAGTTGGCGATCTCGCCTCTGCGTCGCGCGTGTCTTCGGCCTCCGACGGGGAGACAGAAAACGGAGCAAGAGAGCAACACGACATTCTCTCTCGCGCCTTCTCCTTCCCTTCAACGACGATCGGCCGCCGGCTCAACAATCGGCTCCGACACCCTCCGCGCCGCGTCTGCCGCTTGACCGTTGAAAGATGCACATCACCTGCAAGTGCCTGAACGTGTCCATCAAGTCCAGGAGCGCCGAATTACAGCGGATTAACGTTGAATTGACCGACTTGGAGCGCGCCGATGCCTTCTTTCGCGAGGTAAATGATGGCATTTTCCCCTCTCTTCCCCGCCGCCCCCCTCCCCGCCTCTTTCTCCTTCCCTGAGGAAAAGTCCGTCATCTGACAATAAGTACGACTCGATCACGTCGATCATTTCGAGGGGAAAGAGAAAGAAAAGTGGAGCGCCGGAGATTTTGCGAGCCCGGGTCTGTCCATCCTGACCCCCGTCTCGCGTCCGTGCCTCTCTTCCCTTCCCCACCCCCACGTCTCATCTCTCACCTCTCATCTGTTTTACTGCAAAGTCAAGATCGTAGTACAAATTTAAAATTTCATCTGTTTTCACATTGTAGGCACGAGAGAGTGTATGACGCTCTTCGCGTCGATTGCTACAAACAGATCTCACAATCAAGTTGACCAATTCATTGCGACGCGAACCATGTTTTTGGCAGCGCGACGATAATCCGATACGATTTGCGATCGCCTTAGCATTTCACTCATCGTTCAAAAGCGTGCTGGATCATCCTCTTCGGAAAAACCTTTTTGCAAATTTTTGTCTAGTTTCGCGCAGAGGACACGATTAACATCAACAACCTGTGTTTATCTGTTTTAATGGCGAGCGATTAGAGACTAAAGCAACCAACTGTTTTGACCGTGCTTTCTTATTTTCCATCTCCAAGTAATACATCTGCACAAGTGTCGCCCTGACCCATATAATCGCTTAATGGAATTCTAGTTAAGAAACATAAAACAATGTACTCCCTATATAATATACATATATTTAATTTAACTCGAACATAATAGACGTATGTATTTGATTTTTGGCAGGATCTGGCGAGTGTCCCGGAATTGGAAACTATTACTAAAGAACAACCTGGTCTAATGGAGATAAGAAATGTTGGATCGTGGATCATACACCGTTGCTACAATTGTTCCATGTACACACATGCGGTCCACAGAGAATACGGTGCTGCTTTAGTCCTCATTAATAACAATATTCTTGTAAGTTCAGACAAAATGTATCGCAAGATAGATATTCGTTTACGCCGCGGTACATGAGTTGTACGAGTTACTCCGCGAGATCTACTCTAGATTGAAATAATCTCTCTGTGTTTGTTGTATCAATCAGTTTTGATACTTGACGTTCTAGCTAATATTCTCTTTGTATTCTTATTGACAACCGAGACAAACTGTTTCGTTAAATTTTATGTAGGGTATGTACACTGTCAGTCAAAAGTTTCCGGACACTTTCAAAATTAACTTGTCTATAAGTAAAATAAATGTGTAACTATAATTAAGAATAGGAAAACAAAAATTCAATGTATTTTAATATTAATTAACTTAATACACAGTGTTATTCAGGCAAAAATCATCTGTTAGAAAAGAAGGCATCTGAAGAAATGAAAATTATGCAATGGCTATCGTAATCTCTTGGCTTATTGAATTATCATGAAATGAATTGTAAGGAAACCGATGTCAGGTGCACAAAACAATTGGACACACTTTGAAAAGTACTCCAAAAAGGCTGAAAAAAGTATATAAAGGATTTCGCGATTAATATAACGCATTTTATTAGGTTCTTTTGACGAAAAAAAAGTCAATTTGATCGCCTGAACAACGCGATATTAAATTAATTTTTATTAAAATTAATTGAATTTTTGTTTGTTAATTACACTTACACATCTTACATTTACAGTTTTTTAGTTACAAATTTATTTTACTTAATATAGACAAGTTGTTAATTTTGAGTGTCCTGAAACTTTTGAGCGGTAGTGTATATGCATAATAATTGTCTCTTCAAAGAAAGACGTCAATCAAATATTATTTAGTTGATACAACCTATGCAAACTACTTTATTACGTGGCGATCCGATCTGACTATTCGAGATGGGCTGACTTTATCAACATCTCACAATTTCAGCCTCTGCCGAAATTAATTATAGATTCTAGATTCTGGATCTGTTAATGGACTTTCAGTAATCTCATTGGATAATCAAATAAAATTACATTGTTTCAGCTATCTCCCGAGGAAATAAATAAATTAAAATCCAATCCAGATTATAGTCCGGTGTTTAGGATAGTGATTAATCATAGTTTGGAAGATCTCGATGATTATCTACAACAGCCTACAAAGTTTTCTGGTAAGTCGACACGAGTGCGACACAAGTTTAATGTGTTTGTTCGATTTTATTGGATTTCAAAATAATTCATTTATGTGCATGTGTGCGTGTATGCATGTACGTTATGATCTCTACGCTACCTATACGTTGCATTTCTTTTCATTTCGCTAGTTTCACAATTACCTAACACGGTTCAAGTGGCCCTAGATGGTTTACAACGACAACTCGAGGAAGCTGTACAACGTCAAACAATGGCGATAGAAGATAAAATACGTGCATTTACTGCGGAGCAATATCAACTGTTGGAACAATTTCGCGAAAAAGCACACAACGAACATAGGCTGTTATCAAAGTATGATTTTATTGTATATACACACATACACAAGTACAATAATATAACACATACACATGTGTTATATTATTATTATTGTGTAATATAATTATTGCAATTTGTTCCCACACAATTAGAATAGTATGCCGAGGAGAAGAGACAAATAGAGTAACCAATAATATAGAAACTCCACCAACGACTCCTGACGGCTTTAAAGGCATCTTGACTACATCTACTGCTAATACAATAAATCCAAAGTCCAATATAATATTCAATGACACAAAAATGTCTAGTGGCCCAAATGTTAAACAAGAGACAACCATCAGGCACTCTTCTAAAGACATCATTAGTGTAAGTCACTTTTGTGTTACAGTTTTCCCAAGAATTACTCAATTTATCAGATATCCAAAATATAATTATTACGCGATTGTAATAAATCTGGATATAATAAACTTTATAGAATGAAAGTTCGAGAAAAAAAGATCCATTATATATTTGTACCAAGGAATCGGCTAGCTTTGATACAGAAGCCTTGTTTCCTTTTGAAGGAGTAGAGGATACAGATTCGGCCAATCAACAGTTTTTATGGTCTTCGGAAGAGGGATCTGATACCGATGGTATGACAACGTATTCATTTATTCTTACAGTATATTGATACAATGGCGTTTTGCGGTTTAGATCCGCTAAATCTGTATGACAATTTGTTCAGATTCAAACCAAAACGAAGGGATTCACAAGCCAAGAGGACAACGGGATGGTCATTCCACGTTAGCTAAATCATTACCTGTTACTGTACCCGTTTTCCCTTCTATCGTTCATCGTGCGGTACAGGACCAAGACGATGATCAGGTAAAGCCGGATCTCTACATAGTTTTTAATCACTCTGCAATATATCGTATTACAATTGTAATCTTCATACATACATTTTGTATCGTCTTTCTTCTATCGTGTTATTGATTTTTGACTGAAATTTACTCGAGACAAAGAGTATCAGGGTGCACGTATGTATTATGTTTTATGTAATTACAGCTGCCAACCAACCCGTTAGATCCACACAACATTCGAGCTTCGATTAAAGCCTTAGCAAAAAGCGTCCATGGTGATACAGTATTTGGAGATTTACCACGTCCCAGATTTTCTACTCAGATCTGATTTATCAAGTATGATGAGAGAAATACACTCATCATTTCTTAATTTTTGATACAATATATCATAATCCTTACCATCCGTCATTTGTCTTTCATACAAAAGTTACAAGAAGTGTTTATGTATACTTGAATAAATATGGCCGATTTTGCAGAGAAGTACAAAAGTACCCTGCGTATTTTATAGAAACTCGAAAATATGCCTTAACTGACTCAAGTCTTGGCTATTTAGATTTACTAAGTAATATAAACACATTTGAAAAAAAGCTACATACTACCTAAACTGAATGCTGTGCTTGCAGACGTTGTGAAAAAGATTGTTTAATAGGCAAAAGAATTAAATATTTATAACTGACTCTTTCTCTTAAATGTTTGTAAAATTTGAAATTACCTAAAAAACAATTTGGAATTTAAAAATTTATTCCGGCATAGCTTTATTTATTTTATACGTTGTTGTAAATAGCACTTGAGCATTATACAATAGACTGATTTTTTTAATTGTATAACTTGAAGATCAATGTGACATGTTGCAGCGCAGTAATTTGTAATAAAAATAATTACGTTGCGCTATTGGCATTATCGATACGTTTTAAAAGGATGAAACATTTTATACATGTGCACACACGTATGTATGTACACGTATATATGCGTAAATATTTTATATTATACTTTGTTTTATTTAAAATTAAAGCGTCATTGAGAAATGCAGTGGTAATGTCAATTATGCATAAGTAAAAATATTTTATAAAGATTATGTAATTAATGTGATAGAAAAACACAGCGGAAATGTCAATATAATAATGAAAGAAAGGGATTACAAATTATAATTTCTTATATAGAGATTAAGATCTAAAGCAGATTATATCAAATGCTTCTTATAATATTGCATATTTTATTATACAATAATATTGATATCTCTTCTGCAATTTTTAATTTTGTTTAACATACTGACTGAATAAGTAAATATTAACGATGAAAAGTTAAATATTGTGCAAGAAGAAATAAAATTTTTTCCATTGGACATTAGATGTAATCGTATTTTGTTTTTAATAAAAATGAAGTATCCTTATCTGTTATCTTTCAATTATAGATTATTAATTCGAGTTTATTTATCATGAGACACCTCGTGTCCTCACCAATTATAAGAATTTTATTACAATTTTCTGGAATTAAAAATACACATTTTGATATTTTTCTAAATAATAAAATTGTCAACCATCTTGAATCAATTTTTCAATATACTTTACATATCATTAAATGTACATCCGTCAAACAAGACAATTTAAATGTATCATATCGTGATACATTTAAATTGTCTTATTTTACGGAAACAATTTGACAGAAAAAAGATGAGACGATTAACTTATCTGCTGATGACTATCTTTTATATATTAAATATACGTTTGAAATTATGTAAAAATTTCTATTTCATAGCTTTTCTTATATAGACGAAAGAATTGACAAGGCCAAGAGGGCAACAAAGAGGACACGGAATGAGATTATTCAATGTTAGCTAAATCACTTGTGATACATACATGATTACGGTACAAGTTAATGCCATTAATTCTTCTGCGTTCCTTTATATAGCTAGAGCCAATGTGTCTCTGTTGTATTATGGAAAAAAAAATTTCAACTTTTGATCACTTACAGTTTCTCATAAATAATCGTGTACACATTTATGGAATTTTTCGATACTGTCAGTGGGCAAGAGTAGCTTTATTCTTTGCTGCGAGCTCCATTTGCGCAGCGGCTACAGTCTTCATGCCATCCTGCACGGCCGAAAGATTAGCTTTCCACGATATGAGTAAATCTCGCAGTTGCATCCATTGCGGACGACCAAACGTTCTATGCATTGTGCTTGAAATTAATACTTTACGGCCGGCCTGGTCCATGCGCGCTCTCACAAGTTTGGTTTTTAAAACTGAAACAAGCGGAAACGACCAGCCAACATTATTTATAAGTATTTTATGAAAATATTACACGCGTGCATACAATGATCGATAATTTATATCTCTTTTAAGAATCTGTTTTTTGAGAAGCAACAAAACTGTCGAACCGTTCGATAACTCGGTGAAAATATAATTTTACTGAGCCAGTACGAATTCAATTTTAATGTATCCTGTTGAAAGTCAGTCACCACTGAAATGAGCGACAGTGGAAACTACATTGTTCTTACAGGATGTGTGCGTGTGCAATTGTCATTTCTTATTGCAAATAAAATGTAAATGTTGGAGAGTAAAAACAGCTTACCATCAATTATGAAACTTTCTACTTCAGATTCATCAATCTGCAATTCCTCTTGTATGGTATCAAAAGACATTTCTGGATTCGTCTCTGCAAGTTGCATAAAGGTCAGTAGCCTCATTTTCTTCATGTTTTGTTCATGATTCAATCCAAGTTGATGTTCGACAAATTCTCTGTGATGTTGATAGAAGTGCAAATACGCCGGTAATTTATCTTGTACAAATACAAGAAGTAAATCGTGTATCAATTCGCCTTCTAAAAATCTCACAGGTTTCAAGGCCAAGAGCGGATCTAACAGAAATGTATTTGGATCCGCTAACGCAGCTAATATACAACGCTGGGCATCTTCTCTAGCCGCGGAAGCATTCTCTGCTGTGTAAGTGCCCAGTAATTCCACCATGACAGCTGCCGCTTGCTCTCTAAAGAATCACACAGACATCGAAGAAAGATCAAGTCAATTATATCTATAAATATTTATATTGATGCAATTATTTCTATTCTACTGTAAAATTATTGTAGAGATAATTCTGCACACCAAATGTGTATATAATAATTTCTTTCATTATACATAGATTTACCAAATATTTTATCTTTAACACTATCGAAATATGCACTTAAGATTAATATGTATGTGAGGGCGTAAAAGAAGGAGAAAATACAAGGTACTTACCCTTGCTTGCAACTTAAAAGAACCTCATGCAATAGACGCAGCAATTTTTGCATCTGCTCATTCGACGGAGGAAAAGAGGCAAATTGTTGCTTCAACTGATCTATTCCACTATACACGGCTTTTACTTGATCGACATTGCGAGCTATTTGTACCAAATGATAATAAACGTGGTATCTCATTGGAGAATCATCGGCAAGCGATTGAAACAAGAGCCATAAACTGCAAACGTTTGTCACATTAAGAAATGTATTGTAGATTGATTTTGTGAATTTATTAATAAAGTTTATTACGCTTTCAAGCAAACTAATCCGAGTTTGTATCCAGGCGCCTTTACAAGTTTCTCGCAGAATGCCAAAATTAAATTTTCGGCACGTTCCGTAGGTATCTGAAATAAAATGGAGAAACTGATATCAGGGATCGTACTCCCTATTTCTATTATTATAGGAGGAAAAGGGGAAAATTATGATAAAAAAAGAGGAATTTTTTTACAAAAAAGGGGAAATTTTAATTAATGTGCAGCAGTCATATACAAATTAAAAACTTTAAAATAATAAAACTAATATTTGAC
>VBVR01001573.1:0-29036 GCA_011638315.1 Tetramorium parvispinum | reverse complement strand
GTTTTAATCTCGGTTCAACTTACTTTCTATCTTTGTTTGGTCCGAAGAATTGGAAAAAGATAAAAAGTAAGTTAAACCGAGAGTTAAAGTTAAATCCGCATTGGTAGAAATGGACATTAGCGCTTTAGCCGAAAAAAGGCAGTTTATCGCAGGCAGATTATGTTCTGCGAATAAAATCGCATGGAGATGTTTCGTTTGTTTAAGAGTTTAAGTCTAAATATACTGCGAGTAGTCATTTTAAAGTTGTAACTTAATAGCGCAACGACTCGACCTCGAAAATTCTACAAGTCGCGGCTAAACTGAATAATATTCATTAATGTAATCTATAGCTTTTATTCTAATAATATGATTTTATATCGAAATTTTTACAATGATCAATTTTTTAGATGAGCTACAAAATATCGAAAGACTCGAGACATCAATGAGATAATTAAAGATTATCAACTCTAAATAAATTTTCGTAACCATGAAAGAAGACCCGAGGGTAATTGAAGTAATTGAAGTAAGTAATCCGGAGTAATTGAAGAATTTTGTCATTATCGAATATTCTGGCTTTAAAGATAAGTCAGTGAGTGTTTACTTTTCATTCACTGCTCACTATTCGCTGTGCTTTAACATCAAAAATATATAAAATCTTTTATACAGCTCTCTGATAAAAATTATGAGAGATAAAATAGAAATTATATTGTAAGTTATCACAAATAGATATTTTGTACTTTTTAGATATTTGGACACTTTCGATTATATTCTTAATAATTCTCAATAATTCGATAACTACATATGTATATTCTCATATATAAAATAAAATATACTCTTTTTTTTATTTAAATATAATTATGAAAATACCAATGAGAAATAATAGTAATGTTAAAAATAATAATTGGAAAGTTTCGGAGATTCATATATGCATATGTATATATCTTTGTATTTTTTCCATGGAGGTAGGAATAACAGGAGAGAGCCTAAATGCGCAGGGGTGAAGCATGAGACGTGGGACGAAGGTTGACCGCTCAAGATGGCGACCATATTGGAAGGAGAAAGATAATCTCTAAAATTCAGAGATTATCTTTCTCCTACCAATATGGTCGTCGTCCCACGTCTCTGTTCCCACCCCCCTCGTCTAGAAAAGTATCTTATGCTCCCTCCTGATATTCCTACCTCCATGATTTTTTCTTTGTACTTTGAATTTTTTCGTTTATTTAGCTAGGACTTTATATATTATTGTTTATATATTATTATTTTTGGATTGACAATTTAAAATACAAGTGATTGATTTAAGCGACGGAAAAGCTGTAATATATTCGCCGCTTAAAAATTCGTAATTGAATATAATCTCGCGTCGTGTATTAATAATATTCTACGTACACGTACGCATTTAATACGCATCGATAAAAAACTTCGCTCCATCGTGGCGTTAGTAACTAACGCCAAATAATTAACTGTGAGTGTGATTTTAGGTGCATCGAATGAACTCGAGAAAAGGAAGAAGAAGAAAAGAGACATCGTTATAACCCGATATGGTTTTACTCAGCTGCTGCACATTCTACTTTCTGTAAGTTAAATTATTAGATTATTTTTTACTTTAACTAACGGCAATTAGTGACAAAGTAATTCGATCTTGGCGCTTGATGCGAGGATTTTGGATGCTATCCATAAAAATTGAATGCTATCCATAAAACTCCTTTTCTGTTAAAATAATAATTCGGAGAAACTAATTGTATTCTCGTCGCTGAAATTAATTGAATAAACGAACCGCCGCCGGTTCGTCGCATTTTTATGGGAATGCCATTCAAATAATCAGACTAAAGAGAATTTTTTTTAAAGATTGTCTGAAAGAATATTCTTTCGCGAAAGACTTTTACTAATAATTAGTTCGCGCGCAGTTATAATTTATTATCTTAATCGTAAACGTATGATGCACGTCTGAAAACGCATCTGAAACGGATTCGCCGTAACACTGCGCATGTGCGAAGAAAGATCCTACTGATTTAAGATAGGTAGCAGTAGTAGCGAAGATCGTGGAAATAGGTTAGGTTATTTATGCTGCTCCAAGCTGCGTTGCAGATTTTTAATCAATAAACTAAGTCTATATATTTGTAAGTAAAAAAGAAAAGAAATACATGTGTAATATAACTTCAAATTTGTAACACCTGACCGGTAGAATTTTAGAAAAAAATGTTATTTTACTTACGACCTAATAGTCATTACTTGCACGTGCTTTTGTGCAATGAAATTCGATTAAATTTTGATTAATTAGTGATTAATTAAAACGTAGAATTGTTTGTTGCAAAATTTCTGTTTGACTTTCGTTATTATATATTCCGAATTTATTATTTTCCAATTTTTCCAAAAAGGACTTGGGGATACACGCATACGTCCACAGAAGATAAAATGGTAAGTGCATGTTTTAAAATAAAAGTAAAATATATATTTATCAGATAAATTAAATCATTAATGTTCATTTCTGGAATTTATACAGATTAATTTTGATCTGAATTTAACTCATTTATCTTTCTCTAATTTTTGGAACTGAAACGAAAATGTAAAAAATTATGGTTACTCAGTGCTTTAATTTAAATGAATATATTATTGTATAGTGATAATATGATTAAATTATATTCATGGAATAATAATTATTATGGAATTCTATATTACAGGGAAAAAATAAGAAGACGCGCAAAGTTGTGATGCAGAGATTTGCTCAGATGAAAAGGATGATTAGTCTGAGCGATTCGCGAATGTAAGTTAATATTCCACAAGTCTTTGACAAATTATTGTTATGTGAAAAAAATTTTAATTGTATATTGTGTTATTTCAGCATAAGTGTTATATCGTTGCGACAAATTGATTTTAAAATTAAAATAAATTTCTTTTTATAGAAAGCCAGAGAAGCGGTTGCCATCGAAAAAGACTCCGAAGGAAGATAAGACTAAAATAAAAATTACAGAAGCGTAAGTAATGTTATATTTGATATTATTTTTAAAAGAAGTATTTTTGCATGAATTTATTATGAAATGATTCATTATAAAATATGTTTTTATATTTTAAAGCTATATAATATTTGTTTCAGGCCACAACAATCCTCTGCACTATTCTTCCAATATAACATGCAACTTGGACCGCCGTATCATATTTTAATTGATACAAACTTCATTAACTTCTCCATTAAAAGTAAATTAGATATAATACAGAATATGATGGAATGCCTCTATGCAAAGTGTACGCCGTACATAACGGATTGTGTGATGGGCGAGTTAGAGAAACTTGGACAGAAATATAAATTGGCATTGAAAATTATCAAGGATTCGCGATTTAAAAGATTAACGTGTCTACATAAGGGAACCTATGCAGATGATTGTCTCGTGAATAGAGTAACGCAAGTATGTGTCATTTACACGACTACTTCATGTATCAACAATTTTTTAATTATATATTGTGTTATTTCAGCATAAGTGTTATATCGTTGCGACAAATGATAAGGATTTGAAAAGAAGAATACGGAAGATACCGGGCGTGCCAATAATGTATATATCTCAACATAAATATACGATAGAGAGGATGCCAGATGCTTATGGCGCATCCAACAGATAATATAATTTATTGAAGCAATTTCTTTTTTCAATAATTATCTTTTTGTAATAAACATACACATGTTCAACATACACATATTCATTTTGTTAATAAAACTTATACCATGTATTGAAATGTTATCTATTTAAATAGAAATTTAGTTTTCTTAGATAATAGAAATATTATTTCATCGTGAATATTGTTATGATTATTTTTTATTTTACTTTGTTTTTAAAGAATAATCCAACAAATGTTTCGAGAAGTATAAAATATTAGCTAATACTAGCTAATTAATACTAGTGTTCCCCTTATATAATGTAATAAATGTCTGCGTTTGTGCAGAGTAAATTATACGTCATATACATTTTCTAAAATAAGTACTTTCTGAATAATTACTTTCTCGTACTCTTTTCTATTCTTATAAAACCTTTGATAAAAAATTTAGAAAATAATATAATTTAAAATAATATATATATCTATAAATTACTTTAAAATTATACTAAGTTTTCTAAATGAGTGCACATATATTTTTTAAAAATTTTATGGAGGGGAAAGATCAGTTACTTAAAATTTACATTACGTAATAAATCTTTATAACTTGCTTATTTTTTATGAAACTTCAAAATGGGACCACAAATACGAGCATTTCTCGTGAGAAAAGATTGGCTACGTATTTATGACGAGGCATGCCAACAAAATGAGATGTTAAGATATTTCTGACAATTTCTTCGTCTGATAAGTTCTTTCGCTCTATTGCGAAAAGTAATCGTGCTCGATGCCGGCGATTTTGTACACTCATGAACGATCGGATTTCTGCTTGGATGCAATACGATGTTGCAATCTGTCAGTCGTTTTATGAAATCTTTTACCGCATACATCTTTTCCCACAAAAGATGTAATAATTCAAATATCTTTGAGTTATTTGGATATTTCAGTTCTTGGCAAAATATTATGTACAGAAAAAAAATATATAGACGTAATAATTACATTCTGTAATAAGATATACGAATATAATAAAAAATGTTGGATTTAATATAAATTTCTCAAGATTTTGTATTAATTTATATTGTTTATTAATATTGTAATACATTTATACGCAAAAAATAATTTATATAGGTAGATGCGTTTTTATTTATATTAGAAAACGTATTACAAAAGTATATATTACGGACACGATTTTTTGAAAAATATTTATAAGTATTTAAATAAATCTATTTTATCGTCATATTATTACATAGTTCAACAAAGTTGCGTGATTCCTGTCAACGATACGGATACAAGGATTCGTAATCGGTCTACTCAATCAGGATTGTATATCGCGATCTTCGAGAAGCTCGATATATGTGAGGATTAATGTAATTGATGATTTTGGCGCACAAAGTGTCACGGCTTTTCTATATCCGGATAAATGTCGGGATTCCTCTGCCTCCTACCCTGGGTCGCGACCTTTCTAATATCGCGGAACAACAAATGACGTACGCACGTGCGCGTTATCGCGGTGGAACGCAGGATATTAATCATGCGATTCAACATCCTGTGTTGTACCCTACGAGAGACAAGTCTACGAACCAAATTTCAATTTATTTCTCACGAATAATAAATGATCGCGCTGCTTAAAATTACTTTCCGCTTCAAAATACAATTATATTATCGTTTATCACATTATTATTAATTGCAGAATCTTAATTATTATTATTATTATTTTGCACACAGAAGCTCCTTGTAGAGAAATTTATTGAAAAAACAGGAAATCTGATCTGATTTATAATAATTGAAAACGCTATAGATTATACTAAAAAAAGTCCTGTATAACATATTAAGATTATTTCTATACTTTAAATGAATAAACGGAGAAAATTTGACTTATATGTCTTGATTTCTCTACATACTTTATTTATTAGTGGAATTAAAGACACAAATGAAAATATATTGAATGTCAAAGGGATAATAATCATCGATTCTTTAATTATTGAATGATATCAGTGGATTGTTTGGATTTTTGGACTTGTTTTTAATTTACTAACCAGTTATCGTTTCTAACGCTTTGATTTTAATTGACTCATTATTTCTATTATCACTGCGATTACTGATCGATTTCTTTATTATCATTTCTCGATTGTTTGTATGAGGAATGGACACCGGTTAATACAGTCCTCCTTTTTGCGAACTTCGGTTCGGGTTTTGAACCATAAACCGGACCATATGTGACCATTGCAAAGTCAGATGTGCGCGGACGAATTCTGCAGCATTTTTGCGTGGCGTGTTACTTGGTTGCCACGCGAGTACGTGGCAACTCTATTATTTTATTTTATAATTTCGGCTCGTGGCCGGCTGTCGTAGACTTTAACATTATTGAAACATCTCTTGACCAACATGCCCGTACAGTATTGTACCCAGTAAACTAGATCAAAGAAAATTAACGGTCCAGCGAGCGAGTAAACTACATAGATATAGGAAAAAAGGAGAAAGAAAGCAAACGAGAAAGAGAGAGAGAGAGAGAGAAAGAGGGAGAAAGAGGGAATCCGAGACGGTGAATTAGTTCGAAGGAAAGAGGATCGAGAAAGAATCGAACGGAACACTCGATCGCGGTAACGGATTATAAAAGTGACCATAGGCCCGCGGATATATATCTACACATAGGCCGTGAGTCCGGATCCCGCGGATCACCCCCGCTCCACCTTTCACGCCCCTCTTTTCTGACATCCCGATGTTTCTCCGCGTGGCAGCCTGCATCCCCTAAGCCGGGGTGTCCCCCTGCTCGCCCTTCTAGGTATTTCCCCTCTTTCCCTCACGCATTATTCATCTCTCGTTTTCTATCCTCCTCGCCCTTTTTCTCGCCGGTCCACGTATTACTCTTCTCCTTCTTCTTCTTCTCTCGTTTTTCTCTTTTCTTCTCTTTCTCTCTCTCTTTCTTTCCCCCTTTCTCATTTTCTTCCTCTGATCCACTCGACGTCCCTCTTGTTCTCGTTACATCTCTCTCATTCTCGTCAACGCGAAGCAATGTCCTCGTCGCACGGGGCTCCAGCGGGCGGCGGCCATCTTGCATACCTGAGCCTCCGCATTGCTCGTTCCTCGAGGGCAAAAGGGAGAATATCTCAGCGAGACGACGGCGGGATGCGCGAGGCGAGTCGAAGGTGGAAGGATCGCGCGTGGAAGATGGAGAGGTGAGTCGAGTGAGAGAGTGGGAGAGAAGAACGGGGCCCACGATCGAGGCAGCGGGCCCCGGGAAAGAGCGAGCGGGAGAGGAAGATAGGCCTACGCGCGAAGGACAAAGAGGCCTGTATTCTGATATAGGCAGTGGTATGGCAGAATGGTAGGGGAGAGGGGTGCAGGATGAAGAGGGAGAATGGGTAGATGGGAAAGAGAACCGCGGTAAGAGCGAAGAAAATGGGCATTCGGGGAAGGAAAGAGTAACCAGGATAGGAGATCGAACGTTTCTTGACACGAAAGACAGGGAGGGCGAGAGAAACGGTAAGAGAGGGAACGATGTTGTTAGAAAGAGCGAGTGGGACCATCGTGGAGCGAGGAAACCGTGGTAGAACCACGGTGTTTCTCAGAGCGGACAGAGAAGGTGATATCGATAGGCCTTTTGCGCGGGGTGGTCGGAGGCGAAGGCATAGACAGAACGAGAGAGAGAGAGAGAGAGAGAGGGAGAAGGAGGGAGAACGGAGTTGCGAGAAACGGGAGTGGGACAGAGAGGCAGGGGCGGGGAGAAAGAGGGCCCGATGGATCGGAGAGGGACGGCGTCAGCCAGCCCGAAGAATGCCTCTCCTGGCAGCGGCGAGGTTCTGGGACCGGCTCGGTTCAGTCGAGTCAGGTCAGCCCTCGGGAAGGCGACATTCTTCTTCGCGGCGCTCACGTTCCGCGTTCTTTCGGGGCCCTTACGTCGCGCTCATTTCGGCGGCCCCGTTCGCGTCTCGGTTTATTCGTCCCTTCCCCTTTACCCTCCTACCCCTTTTGTCCTTGGACCCGCTGCCGATTGCCTTCGCGGGCTGCGCGTCTTCATCCCCCGATAACGCCTACCCCGAGGCGCGCGCGCGCGCGAGCGCACGCGAACCCGTTGTGTTGCTCGTGAGATTGCTCCTCGATCGGTGAGAGCCCGAGCGAGCGCCGCATCGCGATCGCGTGAACTTCCTGACAATTTCCGCGAAAGATAGCGCGAGTTCGGCGGCGAGGCGCGCGAAACTCGAGAGTGAATCGCGAATTCGAGTCCCTCGGGGTTCGGTCACTAAACTCGTTCGGTCAGATCGGCACTCTCTCGCGAGGATATACATCGTAAATCGTATTCTTTACCGCTTGTGCTCGGGATACTGGATCTCGGTGTGCCCTCGTCTCTGTGCAGTGTTTACGTCGCGAGGTTCTCGCGGGCTTTAGTGATAAATCCGTGGATTCTGAGGGATTCAAAGTGTTGGAAATATATATATAGAAATCGTCACGAGAAATTGTTATTCGTTAACGTTGTCTATTCGTTCCTTTTCGACAAAGATTCGTCGTTCTGAAAGTACAATATGACAGAGCGAAGCACGTGACGTAGATGCTTGGAATACAAGAGTTGAAAAAGGAGAGCAATCTCTTCAGAGAAGAATTCATTCTTGAGAAGGAAGGAAGATATACATTCTTTCGATTCCAGGTCGCGAATCGTTAATCGGAAAATCGTCCGAAACGTTCCACTCTCGCATTCGCGAAAGCATCCGCAGACGCGCGTTTCGCGAGGCGCGGCTCGCGGCGGGTCACTGCCCCCTCTGCCGGGTGAAGTCTCTTCTCGTATACACTTGACTTTTAGCGGCGAAGGAAAGGAGAAGAGAACGAAAGAGAGAGAGAGAAAGAGATAAGGAAAGAAAGTGTGTATGAAAAAGAGAGAGAGAGGGAGAGAAACAGATACGAAGAAGAAGAGGAAGAGAGACGGAAAAGAAAGCACCCACCAGCTCCGGGTTTAAATCGGGACTCCGGTCCAGGTGGGGAAAAAAATGCGACGCATCGCCGGACAGAGGACGGCGGTCCACGTCGTCGCGCGCGATTAATCTCCGTCCTTGGAGGAATGTCGCGATACGTGCAATGCGCCGGTACGTAGACGCGGAAGACGACGACAGGATTATCGCCGGCCACGACCATGAGGAAGAAGAACGACAGGTAGTGCGTAATCGGAGCGCGCGATTTTACGCCTACGACAAGTCACCGTGAGCCGAGATTTGGCTAAGGCAGGTGGGCGTGTCGCGGCGAGACAGAAGAGATGATCATAAGGGGATCGATGATCCTGACCCTGCTCCTGGGACTACTGTCGGTGGTGGACCAAAATGGCGGCCAGGTCGTCAGCCAGGCGGCGGCGGCGGTGGCGGCGACGGCGACGGTGGCAGTGGCCGCATCCGACGACTATTTCATTTCGCGCAACCTACCTCAAAGGGTCACGCGGTTAGTGCCACGAAGGTCACCAATGCTGCCGCAGGACAGCGCCGCGGCGATGGGCCTGGCGATGCAGAGCAGAGCGGTCGACACGCGAGTCCAGCTCGAGATCAGGGAGGGCGAGCCCAAGGGCACCTTGGTCGGCACGATACCGGTGAAGCCTGACTTCACTTACAGATTCAACGAGCCGCCCCAGGAGTTCGTGCTCGACCCGGATACCGGCAAAATAAAAACGGCCAAAGTTCTCGATCGTGAAGCTCTCAGCAGTGATCGGTTCGATCTGGTCGTGCTCTCGAGTCAACCGACCTATCCGATCGAGGTGCGGATTCTCGTGCTCGATATCAACGACAATAGTCCAGAGTTTCCGGAGCCCAGTATCGCAGTTAGCTTCTCGGAATCAGCCGTGGCGGGCACCAAGCTGTTGTTGGACGCCGCGACAGACCGGGATACACCGGAGAACGGTGTGCTGGACGATTATTTTATCGTCGACGGCAATACGGATGGCAAGTTCCGTCTGGAGGTCACTGGAAATCCCACAGGTGAGACGTCGTACCTGCACCTCGAGACCACTGGCAAGCTGGACCGCGAACAGGTGGAATTTTATTCGCTCAATGTTTGCGCGCGCGATCGCGGCCGACCGCCGCGACTGGGTTATCTGCTGGTGAACGTGACGGTGTTAGACGTCAACGACAATCCGCCCGTGTTTCAACAGAGCGATTACGTGGTGACGTTGAACGAGAGCGCACCCGTCGGCACCAAGGTTCTGACGGTGCACGCCACTGATAAAGATTCGGAGGACAATTCCAAGCTGACGTATTATCTGCCAGATAACGAGCGCAAATTCACAATCGATCCAGAGACTGGCACGATCACGACAACCGAGCCGTTGAAATGCCCCCAACAACGTTGCACGGTGGAACAACCAAGCGGCGGTTGCCCCAAGAGCTGCGTCATCACCGTCTTCGCTCGCGATCACGGCTCGCCCAGGCAGGACGGTCGTACTTACGTGACGGTGAACGTGTTGGACGCGAACGATCACGATCCTGTGATTAAATTCAGTTATTTTCCACCGAACGCGTGTTTCGCCACTGTCGACGAGAACGCCCCCAAGGACGCGATCGTCGCGGCGGTGTCGGTAATCGACGACGACGAGGGTCTGAACGGCAAGACCAGCGTGGAGATACGTGCCGGCAATGAGTTGGGTCACTTTCGGTTGGAGAAGATGGAGAGCTTCGTCATCGTGCGGGTCGAAGGCCGTCTGGATCGCGAGGAAATACCTAAATATAATCTCACGGTGGTGGCCACCGACAGTGGCACGCCGCCCAGATCGGGCACGGCCTATCTCGTGATTCATGTGAACGACGTCAACGATCACGAGCCGGTATTTCAGCAAAGCGAGTACTCAGCGGTGCTGTCGGAACTCGCACCGATCGGCAGTTTCGTCGCCAGCATCTCGGCCACGGACGCGGATTCTGGATTAAACGCGCGGATTTATTACGAGTTCGGTTCGGGTAATGGGCAGCAGTGGTTCGCCATCGACAGCGACACCGGTCTGGTCACTACCAAGGCTCCCCTGGACCGCGAGGTCCAAGGTAGCATCGAGTTACACGTGTCGGCGCGAGACGGCGGCCCGAACACCAAGTACGCGTCCACGTATCTCAAAGTAACGATCCTCGATGAGAACGATGAGGCACCACGCTTCTCCGAGAACATCATCAATGTTACGCTATCGGAGAACACGCCGCCGTACAGTCTAGTAGCTACTCTCACGGCAGTCGACAACGATCAGGGTACCAATGGTAGCGTCGCTTATAGCTTTCACTCCAGTGTCTCGCGTGATTTTCCCAAGACCTTCGCTCTGGACGCCCTGACCGGTCAGTTGACGACCATAGTCGCCCTGGATCGCGAAACCACAGCGACGTACACAATTCTAGTGATAGCGAAGGATCAAGGCACGCCGGTGCAATCTTCGACCGCCACCGTGATATTAACGTTGGAGGACATTAATGATAACTCGCCCATTTTCTATCCTTGGAGATATTTAATACCCATCTCTGAAGATGCTCCGGCAGGTACGACGATAGGTAAAGTAACGGCAACTGACGCCGATGCTCGGGAGAACGCTCAGGTGAGGTACACTTTGGAATCCGGCGGCGATGGTCTCTTCACGGTGGAAGAAAGAACAGGCGAGATTGTCTTGCAAGGTTCTCTGCGAGCTATGCACGAGACTCTTTACGAATTGACCATCTCAGCGAAGGATACTGGCGACCGCGTGGCAGCCAGGAACGCCGTAGTACAGATTATACGCGAGGAAGATCTGGAGCATCTCGAGTTTGACGCTTATAACGGCTACGAGTTTCGCATTTCTGAAGATTATGGCGATTGCGATTCTGTTTCGTCTAGCAGTCGGGAGGTCGGCATCGTACATGTTACGCAATACGGCAACACGGGTAAAATGAGCTACGCCATAATATTCGGTGATCCTAAGGGCAACTTCAGAATCAACGAGAACACCGGTGTCATCAGCACCGCGGGCTGTTTGGATCGCGAGAGCGTCGCCTATTACAGCCTGCAACTGTCAGCGCACGCCAATTTTGCGTACGGTCAGACAACCGTCAACATTACCGTGCAGGATATCAATGATAATCCGCCAAAGTTTCCCAAGGGTGAGCCAGGCGATGAGATTCTCCTGCGGGAGAACGCGGCAGTGGGGCAGGAGGTGTGCTTGGCCCGAGCCAAGGATAATGATACCGGCGCCAATGCTCGAATTGTTTATTCCTTGACGCACAATCCGGGCGGGCAGTTCAGAGTCGCCGAAAACTCGGGCATCATCTACCTGGACAAGCCGATTCGCGCGCCGCCTGGTACGGTTCTTCATCTAGAGGTGATGGCGACCGATTCCGGCAAGCAACCGCTGTCCGCGCAGCACCAAATCCGCGTGACGATCGAAGATGTCAACGATCACACACCGGTCTTTCGATTGACCAGCTACGAGACTTCGCTGCCGGAATCCACTCCAGTCAACGAGCGTTTCTTCTCGCTGACCGCTCAAGATGCGGACCTCGGCGCAAACGGCAGGATATTGTACAGCGTTACCGCCGGTAATGGGGAGGGTCGCTTCGGCATCTTTCCAGACGGCCAGCTGTATGTAAAGAACACGCTCGATCGCGAGGAACGGGATTACTATGCGCTCGAGATCACCGCATCCGATCAGGGCAGTCCATCGCGCAGCTCCGTCGTCCCGGTGGTAGTGCACGTGATTGATGAGAACGACAACGCGCCCGAGTTCACCAATAGCAGTTTCAGCTTCCATCTACGCGAGAACGAGCCGCCCGACACCTTCGTTGGTAAACTGTTGGCTACTGATCGCGACGTCGGCCGTAACGCTGATCTCATGTTCTCGCTGCCGAACAGCCAGCAGGATTTCGTGGTCGACCCGAGGAATGGTTTCGTCAGATCGCTGCGCGTGTTCGATCGCGAGCTCCTGGTAACCAACACCGGCGGTAGCTACATCAATCTGGAGGCCACCGTCACCGACAACGGCGTTAATCACCTGCGCGACCGCGTCAAACTCACCATCTACATCACCGACGTTAACGATAATGTGCCGCAGTTCCAACGTCTACCCTATCGAGTGCAGGTGAGCGAGGGTGCCGCAATCGGCACGCAGCTGCTGAGAGTGTACACGACCGACGCGGACGAGGGGTTGAACGGCGACGTGTTCTATTCGCTGGAGGACGGTAATCAGCATGGTCATTTCATGATAGACGAGGCCACCGGGCAGATCTCGCTGATGAGGGAGCTTGATCGAGAAACGTCCGACACTTACGTGCTGACTGTCGTGGCGCACGATGCCGGTCTCGAGACGCGGCTGTCATCTAGCGCGACCGTTTACATCGAGGTGCTCGATGAGAACGATAACATGCCGCGCTTCGTCGACAACAAGTCGCAGATCTCCGTGCTGGAGACTACGCCGACCAACACCGAGCTCCTGCGTTTCAAGGCCACCGACAACGACCTCGGGCCTAACAGCGAGTTGGCGTTCGCTATATCGGCTGGTAACAAGAGGGATACGTTCTACATCGACCCGCTGACCGGTATCCTGTATCTGAGGAAACCGCTCGACTACGAGGAGTTGACGCGTTACACGCTCAACGTCACATGCAGCGACGGAGGTCATCCGCGGCTCAGCTCCGTCACCAGCCTGATCGTCGAGGTTATCGACACCAACGACAATCCGCCGGTGTTTCCGAACACGGCGATAGTACGTCAGATACGCGAGGGTATCCTCGTGCGAACGCCGATCGTCACCATTACCGCCGAGGATCCGGACTCGGGGGATAACGGCGTGGTCAGATACTCGATCCTCAGCCAGGACCCGGAAGATGAAGTGCGGCGTTTCGGTATCAATCCGTCGAGCGGGGTGATCCACACGCTGCTGCCGATCGATCGCGAGGAGGTGGATACCTTCAAGCTGGTGGTGATAGCTACTGATCAGGCGCATCCGCCGAGTGTACGACTGTCTGCCGAGAAGCTGGTGATCGTGATTGTCGAGGATGTCAATGACAACGCGCCGATCTTCGTCAGCATGTCGGCGGTAGTGTTGCCGCCTTTACGCGCCGGCAACGTCAACTATCATCAATCGTCGACCAAGGACGTCGTGGTCACGCAACTGATTGCTCGCGATCTCGACTCCAGCACCAACGGCCTGGTGACGTACGAGCTGCTCCGTTCCAACGTCAACTACTCGGATATGTTTCGGATCTATCGCAACACCGGTCAGCTGAGCATGAGACTTCCGCAATCGTCCGCGAAGGGTGGCCTCTTCGAACGTGCCTCGAAATATCAGGTAGGCGTCCGGGCGACGGACGAGGCGGTCCAGGCCGAGCGCCGCTCGTCCGAGACTTACGTGACCTTGATCGTACCGGGCGAGAACGGCGACGATCATCCGATTTGGGAGCACCGGGGTCAGATTGAAGGCAACGTTTACGAGAACGAGCCGATCGGCACGAGCATTTTGCGCGTGAGCGCGCGTAGCCATCGATCCAACGTCGAGCTCGAATATTACGTGACGAACGTGACCGCCGGCGACGGGTCGCAAGTTGATCGGCTATTCGACATCGACACGAAGACCGGCGTGCTGTCCACCGCAGCCCAGCTCGATCGCGAGACCGGCGTGCAGTGGTACGAGGTGGAGATATATGCCATCGGCATCGGCGGCACCAGGCCCAGTACGACATCCACCAAGGTGAGTCCGCGCCGCTTGGCTTTTTGATTGATCGTCCCGGTGATATTAATGATGCTTCCTTCGTCGGCTCCTGAAAGATATTCGGTGCTTTTTGTGCGCCCTGCCAGTTCCCCGTCTCCGCACGCTCGTCCCGCGTAATGTAATTTCTCGATTGCCGGATAAGACGCCTTCTCGCGAGGCGGGCGAGCGAACGAGTGAATCCGGATTGTCGTTCGCCGCGCGAGATTCACCGGGGATATTATAATTGCTGAATTAATAACACGCGAGATAGATATGACAGTGTGATATTGGCGCCAGAATCATTGAGACATTTGTTTCGTTTGGTAGATAATCTTTATGAATTTTCATTCTTATTCTAGCTGTGCAAATAATGATATAAATTATTAAAACACTCTAATAATGTATATGTAGAACATAAATGACTACATTTGTCGAGAAACAGAATTGTTACATTATTTTCATAATTATCTTAAATCTATGTTTAATTATCTTAAATTTATGTATATCGTAATATTTGTGTGAGACATATCTATTTGAGAATCATACATATTCTGACTATACACCATGTAATTGTAATCAATTTTATAATTTCTGTTTCTCTGCAAGATGTAATACAGAAGAGAGTGTTAATTAAATTAATTAATCAAATTTTGTTCATTCATAATGAGTACGACATAAATTTGGGAGGGTATGTACACGCACAAGTTTTGAGACTCGGTTTTCTTATTTCGTGTATGTTTTCCTTACTGTTATTATTGAATGGACAGCAAACGAATTTGTGGAATATAAATAACAACTTTACGCGCATGATTAATTACGTAGGCGATACTAATGATATGTATCGGACATTAAAAGAAACTCTTTATTAAGTTAAATACATTTGAGTAAATTCTGGGATAAAAAGTAGGCAATAACGCGAAATTAAATAACTGACGTTTTATAAATTTTGCTCCAAATATCACATGCATACTAAACTTGATTAATAAATAAGTTAGTTAAGAAAGGCTTATATATGATATAATATTATTATAAAAAAAATTACAACCTTTGGGAGGGAGATTTCATCATTCACATTATTTCTATTTGCCTCTTTTTTTTCAACGCTATTCCCGCGTTCATCAATTTCTCTTTCTCACTCTCGATGACACAATAATTAGAGCGGCAACGTACGCGCGCCGCGTGTCTTTCTCTCGCCAGACAAGCGATAATTCGACTGAGAATTGCGTTACGCAACAATACCCTTAATGCAATTAAAGCTGGCGATAGAGTGATATACAGAGGAATAAAAGGAATGAGAGAGAGAGAGAAAATGACGAAGGGAGCAAGGAAAAGAGGAATCTTTGGAGATGAGAAGCGATGGATGGAAGGACAACACGCGCGCGGGGAAAAGGACGTGCTTCTTTCGCGGTAGGGTGAGAAAGAGGATGTAGAAGAAGAGAAGGAGAAGAAAAAGGAGAAGGAAGAGGAGGGAAGGAAAAGGGGAAGAAGGGGGATCGTGAATACGAACGGTTTACAGCCGGTTCAGTGCTGCATAAATAGGGCTTAGGACCCGGGACGTTTTCTCAAATTACAGGGCGCGTTTCAAATTTATACGAAAGCACCGCGCCGCCACCGCCACCGCCACCACCGTCGCCGTCTGGTCTCGTTTTATTAGAACGAAGCATATCCTAATTAATTCGAACTTTTTTACTCTGCACTTGTACAGGGTGTCTCACAATTCGCAAACTTGTCTTTAGCGATAGAATTTTTCTTGTATTCGACTATTCTATATCGAAAAATGTTGAAGCATTCATACTTTTCTCGTTAATCGTCTATTTTTTCTATTTTACGTTCTGAAATTTATTAACGAATTTGTTTTATCATGTACCTGTCAAATTATTTTTGGCATGTTTTTTAATGATTTCTTTGTTTTTAATTCTTGAATGCATAAGAGGAATATTAACAACCTCTATTGAATCCTTTTCTTCTTATAGCATTTAATTTCTTATCAGTCTCATGTTTTTGCTATTTAAGTTTTTGTAAATCTCAGTTAGAGGAAACCCACAAGGATTAACCGCAGTCGAGCGCGACTACTCTGTTCTATTTTTATTTTGCGTGAGGGTCTACCTAGAAAATCGGGAATCTGGAAATTGGTGCCCTCGTGGTACCGATATCCCATCTGTGCTCCAGTCCTGCCACATTCTGGGATTAGGGGGCAGGGAAACGGCGAGAGACGAGGAAGAGGAGAACGGGAGAGAAAGGGAGAGAGGGAAAGAGTAAGAGAGAGCGGGAGAGGAATAAACGACAAGATGAACCGCGTGCCAGGAAATCAACTCGGATTCGAGTTCGGGCCCTTGGCTTCTCTCTCTCTCTCTTTCTCTTCTCTCTCTCCCGATGGTTCGAAGACTCAAGAAAAACTTGATCTCGGACGAGCGAGCGCAGCCCTTACCTCTACGCGCGCGCCAGGGCCTTAGGACCGTTGAGAAGCGCGCAGTCGGTCCCATCTCTACCCCCGGTGTGCGTCAACGCCGCTTTATTTCTGAAGATCCTTCCCTCTATCCTTCCTCCCCCCTCCTTCCCTTTCATCTCTTTCAAGCCGCCTACCGTCGCCCTTGGCTTCTCTTCGTCTTCATCCACACGTTTATCTCTCTTTTTCTTAAATTTAATCTTTTATTTGGTAATGTTGCTTTCGAGAAACATGATTCTTTTATATTATACTTCATGTACCGCCTTTTGCTATTATGGCGAAGTCCCAATCGATGTTGCTGTCAAGGTAACAAACAAAGAATTGGTTTCTCTTGACCAAGAAAAAACCTTTTAGAGATCATCTCCAGAAAAATTTGATAAATACAAAGGATTACAAATATTTTCTTCGATTCCCTCTGTTGGAGATAGTGTTTTTAATCGCAACGTGGAGAAATATTTGTCAGCTTTCGTCCTATCCAAATAAAGTGTTAAAATCATAAATATGAGACAAATTATATACATAATTATATATAAATACACATATATAATACAAAAATTACTATATACATATGTGATAATTAAAATTACTACATATGTGTAATAATTAATTTTCGAAAATTAATAAAAAAATTGAATTTTTAATAAAAATACTTTTATAAAATTTTTTAGAAAAATTATAATTTTTTGGAAATTTATGTGTATATAATGTGACGCGCGTCTCTTTTAACATTATTAATTATTTATATAAATTATCATTCCAATGCTCTTAAAGACTCCGTCCTAATATGTGTAATAAATAGCATCTCTCTTCCTTCTCTCTTTTTCTGTCTCCGTATCTCTTCCTTTCCTCTCGTCGTATCTTTTTCTCCCCCCCCCCACCTTCGTCATTCGCTATGGGATCCGCGACTCTTCGGGAATCGCCGACTCTGCAGTTCGGACGTTTTTGTTCCGCTTTCGGGGCCTGTTCTTTTCTGGTCCCGCGCACCGTCTTCGTGGCCTCCCCGGGGTCGTTCGAGGGCCCGGGTCCTTCTCGGGCTCTACTTCTCCCCCGCGCTCTCTTACAGGCCAAAACTGTCCTCTTTTTCGTCGCGCGGACGGCATCATCGGGCTTCGTCCACGTCGACGGCTTTTTGCTCGGCCCCCGAGGATCACCGCAGGGTTGTGAAGGCGGCATACGGAGTCATACCGTCGAAACGCTCAAGCACGCCCTTTGTCTAACCCTTTGTGCGACGGCACTTCTATCTGCGAAGGCCGCGCTTCCCACGAAGCGTGACTTCAATTATCGCGCAATGGGGTTCGCGTCTGGGTCCAGAGACGTACGGCGAAGTATATATCCCGCGATGCCGCCGCGCCGATGACTTCAACGCACGTGTGTTCAGCGTTCGTGCCTGGAGTCCCCCGTAACGCAATAATTTTCTGCTCACGCTGGATACTCGACTTCGAGATCCATTAAATATACAGGGTGTCCCGGAATTCTACCGGATGTTCTAATCACGACTTGTTCTTTTTGAAACAATTTTTAGTTTTTTTTTTCAACATTGCACTTTTTTTTATACTGGCAGAGAATTAAAATTCTAAGAATGGATAAAGGCAATTTAAAACTTAAATTGATTGTAAACTTAATTATTGAATATTATTTGCTCTAAATTTGCTCAATTACATTTGCTCTAAAATTTAGGATAAACGCTTTCGCCGTTTCTTTATCTTCAGTGTTTAATTATTTGGAAATTACGGACGCTACATTTTTATTAAAACAAATTTACTCAGAGTTAATCAAAGGAGCTAGACCAGAATTTCCAATGCAAACTACGGAAAAAGAAAAATAACGTTATGATCTATAACTTATTAAAATCGATAAGGAAATTGCGATGTATCGTAGCTACGTTAGTTCAGTATTAGGAAGTTAGTTGAAGCCGCGTACTACCACACGTTTGTTGCGAACGAGAACGTCGGCGAGAAGTAAGTGGCACGTCATGTGATTTAAGGAAGTGGCCGCGGACGTGATGTTAACGTATGTCACGAAGGTGTGAGATTCGAATCGCTAACCCACACGTCCGTCCACGACGGCCACGGGTGGGTTCCGCGCGAAATGTAGGCGTGATACTCATTTTTTCAGCCGATAAATTTATCTACAGACGGGACGGAACGGAACGAACGAACGAACATAATGTCGGCGCTAACGTACGCGCGCGAGAGCGGGAGCGTCTAATAATAGCCGGCAATAATTACGTCGGCCGTAGTGATTAATAATGCACGGTTAAACGCGTTAAACCCCGCAATTAACTCTTTCTATTTCGCGGTCTCGCGCAGCCGTTACGCGATCG
The DNA here is from genome assembly GCA_011638315.1 of Tetramorium parvispinum. NCBI lineage: Eukaryota > Metazoa > Arthropoda > Insecta > Hymenoptera > Formicidae > Tetramorium > Tetramorium parvispinum. The sequence goes on along the minus strand of VBVR01001573.1, from coordinate 10,049 downwards.
CTTCGGCGTGTTTGCAGATTATTTGTTATCCGTTACATCGCGCGAGAGAGAGCGATGTGAGGGTATAAACTACCCCTGCGCGTGACGCTGACCATATCAACGACAGTTCACACATATATACCCGTATTTAAGAGTCTCAATTAAGTGTTTCTTTCACTTTGAAAGCTGTCGATTGACAGAAGCTAGATTGAATTAAAATTAAATTAAACAGAATCAAATTACGAACATTAAAAGAACTTGAAATTAAAATGAAATATATTAACTTTTTACGAATTTTGTCAGCAACAGGAAATTTGATATCGGTCACGTATCTCTGTTATATTTTTTTATTATTTAAATTCCATGTTGATTGAACGATGTTTACATATCTCTGTTTCTCTCTCTTCCTCGATTCAGTTTATCACTATATATCTATAGCCGAGATACAATCAGATTGTCGTTTGTGGCATGCGACGTTTAACTGGATTCGAAATCTCGCTCATTTAAACATTACGATCATCATTTAATATTTTTGTATCCTGATTGGTTGGAAAAAAGTCTCTCTCTCTCTCTCTCTTCTCTTTTTTATTCATCGGATGATTGTGAGCGAAAGATACGACACGTTCGTTTACAAAAAAGAAGAGGAAGAAAAGGAAAAAAAAAAGAAACTCTCGCAAATCTCTTGGCAGTTTCCATTTAATTATTTAGGTTGAAGTTTACTGGCAATTAATTATACACAGATATGATCTCATATCTGTATTTGCTCGCGGTTGCGATTTTTCGGCGTCTGCTCTCGTGTATTAGCAAGCTATCGTCTACTGATTCGACCAGTTGATCGGTCTCGATCATCCGTCATTCTCTCTTTAATTCGAGTATATGCAACCTTTTCGTAATATAATCAACTTAAACACATTCTATATACATGCAGGTAACACTTCTGAACGTATAAAAATTCACGAGAACAAAATAAGTCCACCTGATTACACGCAGATACAGTTATGTTTAATTTTATTAGCTTCATGCTCGTTATACAGTTTCAAACTGTAACATAAAAGTTTCAGATAATATGCATGAAAGGAATTCAGAAGGAAACTTAGGCTTATCAGCGTTTCCTCGATTTCTACAACTTCTCGTCCATTTCGTCGCATCCTAGTTCTTATCGCCGTTACTTGTTCTCGTTGTCGGTCGCGCACAGAACAGCAGCGTTCGATCATCTATCTGTTAATGAACCCTCCCGGTGGTGGGTTTTATGACGCGGATTACAGAAAACGAGCAAATTTCCGACGTTACATTTATACAGCGCGCGCACGCTGCGCTCGATCCGACCCACCGAGGGCCGGGATAAAGAAAGAGACGCGGGAGAGATGGCATCTTTAATGCTACGCTAATCTTCTACTCTTGCTCATCATCATCATCCGCCGCCGCCACCGCCGTCGCCCTCTGTCCGTCTGTCCGTCTGTCTCGTCGCGCCGTTGTTCGCCCGCTCGTAATCACAATCGTCATCCCGCTCATTTTTCAACGTCTTCTTTAGAAGGGCACGGCAAGAAAAAGAATCGGGACCGGACGGAGCAAGGAGGGAGAGAAATCGAATCAGCGTGAAGTATATAGCAAGCGTCGAGGCTTGTTCCTCGGGCCGCTTATCACCGGGGTGATAAGCCGCGTTGGGCTTTGCCATGGTTTTGCGACAAAGCCTCGAGAAATTCGAAATGAAATTAAAAAATATTCCCGGACAATTGGATCTCACGTTGCAAGCACGTGATCGAAGTGAAGCTTTAAAAAACTTCGTGTAGATTCGTGTGGAATAATTACAAAATGCTGCGGGAAAGACGCGTGATCAAAACATTCGCGAAGCGACGTCGGTCGAACGAGTGCAGTCACGAGGATAGAAAGGATAATCACCTTTTTAGGGAGCGGCCTGGCCGCAGCATCGGGTCTGCAGCGTCTAGTGCCGCGCGATACCGGGGCTCGACGGTCGGGGAATGCAGATCTTAACGTCGATAGATTTTTCAAGGCCGACGTTTTTGACGGATTCGACGGCCGGGTTTCGCGACTGGTCGCGGCGCGCACAGCTGAAATATTATTCCCGCTCCGGCCCGGACCGGATCGGGACCCGTGGATTGTCGCCGTGGAAGTACTCGCAGCGGGACGCAACGGCGACTTCGAGATTCGTCTATTGAAATCACACGAGGCGTTCGCCGCGCGCGCAATAAAAAGGACGAAATTCCAGAACCGCATACCGTTTCTCCACGGACCATCGTTCGAGGGAATATCTCCCCGAGATCTCTCGCTCTCTTTCTCTCTCCCCCCCTCCCCATCTCCCCTGTCTTTCTCCTTCTCTGTCCTCCTCTTTTTCTCCCGCTGGCTCCCTCAAAGGACCTCCACTTCTACTGCCATTCAGCCCGTCTGAAAACGCGCGGGTACCGCGGCACATTGTATTGCCCATAATCTCTACCTGCTTGTTCCTCTCTGTTGGACACTCCGATGCAAACACTCGCCCGCGCCTCGCTGGCAGGTACAAGCGAGACACCTCACTAATTCATCGGTGATCTGACGAATCCCGCGATTAGGGCCGGTGGGCGCAGAGGCACGGAGAATCCTCTGCCGATCTATGTTTTATTCGTATATGTCTATAACCAATCTCTCTCTCTCTCTCTCTGTTTCTTCTTGTCAAAGGACGTTAGAGTATTCAAGTATTTGTTGCTACGTAGTATAGCAGCTACTAATACAATACATATAATACTAATGAAATAATATTCAACATTACATTTGTTGTCGTAACTGTATTTTCATAACAAATTTTTAAAAGTTCTTTTGTTCTCATAATTTTATAAAACTAATTGCGAAGATTTAAATTTTTCAATTATACTCATATTATAATTATTAGAACAGGATCGTTTCTAACTTAATTTAGAAAAAGACTTTCAAAACTAAAAAATGTACACATTTTTATGCGATATGCTTTTTTTATGTATAAAATTATAGATGTTTTCCCCTAATGAGAAATAAGAATTATAAATACGATAATATAAAATGCGAGAAACAAGGAGAAATCAATCTTCCGTTTATCGGCGTGTATCGTTGGGATTCCTCCACGTTGTGAAAAATGTATTACGAGAAGATTGAAAGAAAATAAGAAACTGATATGCAATCTAAGCACATATATTTGACCTCAGACAAAGACAACATTTAAATGTATATTATATAATTCTTCGACATTTATTACATATAATATTACGCTACGTTGCGTCACACGTTTCACAAGAACGTCCCGCACGCGTGCAGATTCCTATTATTCAAATCGCAATCCCGACGTGAAATCCAAAGTGCCCATCTGTTACGGTCGTGCGTGCGATATGATAGATATTTGAATATTAATCTCCTCCGTTTCGGAATACTTTGCGCTCGCGCGCGCGCGAGCGCGCGAAACTGTCAGATTTGTCAAATCACGTTTGTCCGTTTCTCGCATCTCTCCGCCGGAATTAATTTCCATAACCCGCGCGGCGGTGCTTCACCTCTTACGAAATCCTCGTCGGTGAGGAGCATCTAATTGGCGAGCGCTTCGCTCCTTCTCGTGTAACGGATTTTCGATTGCGTTCCTTAAATTCGCGCGGCTCGCAAAAAGCCGGCCTCTCTCTTGCTCTCTTTCTTTCTCTTTTACTCGCGACCACCGCATCGAGGAGATATACGCGCAATAGAAGGAGCGATATCGGGGTAACCGCGAACGCACAGCTCCGACATGCCGGCTGATTATTGCCAGACGCTAATGAGGGAAGCCGCAGACGACGTTACGTGCGCGCAGCTCGAATCGACGAGTAATGCGTGCCTTAATTAATTCGAAAACGGTACCGACGATGACACTGCGCCATGATGGCGGTTACTACGCGATCGTTTCCGCCGACATTCGGGGGATATCGCAGCCATCGCAGTGCACGATATTATAACGGTAATAATTATAATAGGTCGGGTAGTATCCGGTATTGTATTTGTGATTCAAAATAAGAAATCGGTAATTTTTACTGCGTTAAAAAATACGAAGAAAATGCTAAGTTAATGATGAAAGAAGAGAGTCAATATCGTTTTTCTATGGACGTTTTATGACTAGTTGCACGATTTTGTTACAATTTAATTGTATCAGTTTATTAATTTGACGGGCGATGATGATAATAGAATATGATAATAACAGAATAACATTTGCTTCCTTAAATAAAAGTTATCACCGGAATAAATATTTTTGCAATCGTGAGCTATAATATCGATATAATCTCTGATATAAAAATTACAATAATGATAGTTTTTCTTCTTGTCTAAATGAATATTCTTTTCAATACGCAATATCGGTTTCTTTTTCAAAGTTACACTTGTGATTTGTGAGATTTTATTTTTTAGTAAATAAGAAATCATCCCTCTCGAGCTACATTTTCCGCACTTCTAGTTTCACGAGTTTTTGTCACGCTCCTTTTCTATGACTACGTCTTTTTATAGTCAATTCTGCAGCTATTCTCCGATTTATTGTACCCATAATTTCTACCTGTTTGTCCATCTAGAGCGATTTGACACGAGCGCACCCATTATTGTACAGCGGATAGATTTTCTATCGTTCGTTCAGGTATCGGATATTCTCTAACAAGAGGACGGTCATAATCCTGAGCGTACGGTGCTAGATTTCGCAGCTAAAGCCCCATTCACTATTGGTCTCAACGCGTTAAGTGAAAACGTTTTCAACGCAGTCTCGTGAATGATTGGGATCAATTTGCGGAAAAGGTCATTCAAATCCATTTACACTGGAAAGCCAGAGAAGATTAACCATTCAAGGAATTTTAAAAGTCCAAAGTTCAGAATTTTTAAGAATTTTCCAGATTAAAATTTAAGAACTTCAAACAGTTAAAATTCTATACAATCTTCGGCCATCTAAATCGAGAAATCCGATAATTTATCGGCTCGAAATTCTGAGATATTCGTGAGATTAGCGTACCGAATCGGGAGCTTTATAGGCATTTTAAAGGAATGAGGAAGGCCGATTCGAAGATTCGTCCAAAAGTCCAAATTAGAAAGTGCCGAAAGATCCGAATCTCCGAGAACGCGGGATGACGTCGTTATAGCTCGCCAACTCGGGGGAATCACTCATTACACCACCATGACCGGCGAGCAAGTTTTTACGAGCATCCGTCAGATTATAAGAGAGTAAGGCGATCCGAAGCGAAAGAGTCCCGACTTACGTCTGTATCCGGCGGTTTGTATCCTTATGCGATTTAAGGAATCGCGACCGAAGTGGTCGCGCACCGCCGAAAAAGCCCTTGGATTACGGACATTATTCAATTATGATGTCATTAAGAGCTTGTTGCGCTTTTCAAAATGTTATTGGGCGGTCTCGCCTTTCCTTTTTCTTCCTGGAAACGAGCGAATGAGTCCCCCGGCAATGGGAGGATACATTTTGCAGAAACGATTAACCACATATATTATAGAGTCCCGTTTACTTGCGCGAGGAAACACTTTTTTTCTCCCGTATGGCAAAAATCAGATGCTAATAAACAGAATTATTTTTTAGAAAATAATTCGTACACACTCGTTTAATTTGAGATGCGAAAGCATAATTCTAATCGTAATATATTAATAGAAAGTATAAATGGATATATAAATACATAAAATTAGATGCAAATTTATATACGTAATAATCGCCGTATTGAGAACCAATGATGGAAAAAGATGGTAGGGTCAAAATGTCGAAATTAATTCTTTTTAGTAAAAGGAGATGTATAAGCCACGCTGCATACGTAAAGATTAAAAGTGCCAGAGAAATGTATTTTACTTTATAACAAAAATATTATTAATTATTAATATTCATATAAATGTCAAATAGCAAGGAAACTCCAAATTCGATCGTAATCGATAATTTTTGTTTTTGACACATTCCCCCTTTTTCATAATTGGCCCTCAATTAAAAGCTCTACGTCGAAATGGAAACACTTCCATCAATTCGCCGTCACGTAATTGCAGTTCCACTCGTAACAGTTGCCTCTCGATCGTCACGTCGTCGCTAGATCGATTCGCTAAATCGACTTTAATTGCCCGGCCGGATCGACGGATGGAACGCACCGATCCTTGCGCGACGACAACGAACGATTCCGGGGATGTTCTTTTAAACGGCGCGGTGGAAAGAATGATTCCCCGAAGCCGGTATCTTTTCATAATCAGGCGACCTTCGCATAGTGATCATTCCTGAGAACTATGTCCTCGGTAAAATACTACTCGGCTGGTCCTCCGCTTTTTATCGCAGCTGGCTCAGAAGCGCGCGCTCGCTAATGACCGTCAGATACGGTGGTGCCCCGTCGTTTTCGGGGGAGAGAGAGAGAGAGGGAGAGAGAGAGAGAGAAAGAAAGAGAGAGAGACCGAGCGGCTCGCGCGGACGCACGCATCCACAGATTTCGACGAGAGAGGCCCTGGTACCCGGGACGAAGAAACTCGCGCAAAACTCGTCCGATTACGCTCGGCGTGCTCCTTTTGTCCCGATAAATCCAGACGACGCTCGAACAACGCCGCGTGATTATTCGCTAATTGTGGAAATTGCGCCCTGGGCCTGCGAGCGTAAAGACCTAATCTCGTGCGGTATTAAGTACCTGGGAATTTATGATCACCATGTCGCGATACGTTATACATCCACAGCGCAATATTTAATTCGCGGCAATTTCTTCGCGGTGGCGAATTTACGAGCTCGCGAATACTACACCGCGACGTCTTTGCATTGTACAGCCTTTGCGCGGGGCCGCGAGAGCGCGTTTATTGCGAACGACATTACGAATTCCCCATTAAACTAATTTAGTCCGTAATTTTCGTGTACCCGTTTCGAATTATTTAACGTGAAGTGTGAAAATTCCGAGTTTTCATTCATTGCGCGAGATTCCGATCTAGTTTCCAGCGTTTCCTTCTCGCGTGTTTACGAGATTCCAACGTGTCGTGAGGTAACAACTCGATCCAATTACTTTGCGCAATTCGTCCGCTCTGCAAGGTTGTTATATTAGAACGGCGGAATTCTCATGGAAGGGTTTATTGTTCGACGCAAATTAAGACCGTTTGCTGAATTTCGTTAGGGAAACGCATGAATGGATCGGTAATCGCTAAACTATTTCGTATTCTAAAGCCACTTCGGACGTTCTATAAGATCTCGAGATGGAATTTAGAACAGAATTCTATTTATAACTTTACGTATTGTATATAAATATAAATTAGAAAAAAATCTCACTCGCTATAATTATGTTATGATATACGATTCAGTAGCGCGTATCAAATTATAAATAGACTTTCGATCCCGATTCTCTCTCTCTCGCCGCAAATTATAAACATTAAAATGAGCTTAACATCGACATTAGCCTTAACGATACGATCGCATCGTCGGAGCAACTTTAACTCGACTTTTCACGGTTAGATAAATCTTAAAGCGACATATTCGCGTGTCGTAACCGTGCAATATTTTATTCTTTCGGCACGTTATCTCGCATAAAATTGATATATCACGAAACTCACACGAGTACACATCGTACGATCGCGATTATTTAATAAGCACGTGAAGAACGTGTTATGAATCGGATTTAGCGATCGGCGCCGCGTCAGCCGGTTTGCCGCGCTACGATTTCGCTCAGCTGCGAGTCGCTTCTCGCGTCCGAGCCTGTAATTAGTGGTTCGTAGATTGCGGGTGTACGCGTCATAAAGTGATAATCCGGGGAAATAAAATCGCAACTCCTTTAACGCATTCTCCATAGAGAGTGATTTCTGTTTCCGTCAGCAGCGACGGTTGCGCTACTTCCTTATTCCGGATTAAGCGATCAGGTAGCTACGCCGCGATCTTATTATAGATTGAAATTACTTTAACTCCCCTGTCTACATCCTACTTGTCATGTTATATTTTATTTATTTATTTTCAAATTCCCCTGCTACTTTTTTACTCTTTTCGTGACAGGCAAATTTTGTAATCTTTCTCTTTAGGAAGTATACATATATATATATTTTTTTTTCTTTTCTTTCTTTCTACTAGCAGGTAGCGATGCGATAAGAAGGATAAGGGGGGACACGATCGCGAGAATACGTGTAACGTAAAGTCAAATGATGCATAGCCCCCGAAGAGAGAGAGAGATTCGGTTTCGGGTTTAGTCCGGGGCCAGTTCCATCGACGATCATTGGACCGAGGCGCTTGATTTACATTTATTTAGGACCTAGACAAACACTTGGGATACAAGGAACACGAATCACTACACGTCTACCGTGCTCCCGAGTAGTTTCATCTGTCGAATCCCCCTTTCGCTCTTTCTCGCCCTCCGTCGCCGCGCTCGTCGCATGCTCATCGGTCGCCTTCTCTTCATCGTCGCGGACCGATCGCCGCGATTAACCCTGAATAAACAGCACTTGGAAATTGTAATATCTTGAGCGACGTAAGATTCAATCTGAAAATTAAAATGAGAGATATTTCGTCATCGAGCACCGAATCATTAAGATTAGCAGATAAATTAGAAGCAATGAGCTCTAATAAAAGGTTTTTTCGTTTATTTTTTACAAGTCCGTTGTAAAGATGATCAATATTAGCACCGCAAATAATTTCTCGAAAAGATGCTTGTTTTTCTTCGTATTTTCGGAAAGGCGAGGGAGATACTTTTTGCACTTTTCTCATTTTTTTAATGGTCTCAATGTTCATTGAAAATGTATATAATGTATATAAATAAAAAAAAAATCGTGTCTTCATAAATCTTCATAAATGAAGTAGAAACACCAATTCATTGTCATGATATATTGCTTCGATTGTCGCTAGTATAAACTCCAGGATTTTCCGACAAAGTTTTCTCAGCTATCTCGCGGCCCCCTCTAACCGGCTCTATCCACCACTCATGGCTCCGCTCGATAGGATACGACGGGCTCCTTATCGCGCTTCTCACTCTCTCGTGGGCACTCATCCGTCGGACGGTTTGTCCGCAGCGCAGAGATGTCAACGTGAATTAGTGTTGGAGCGGTAGGAAGGAGAAAGAAATGCGCGCGCCTGTCCTTTGCGCGAGGAATGCAGATAGAGAAGAAGAAGAAGAAGGACGGAGAATATAAGAGGGGAGAGAAAGGGATAAAGTGGAAAAAGGAGGACAGAGAAGAGCGAGAGAGAAGGAAGTTTGCGTAAGAAGAACGATATGAACAGAAGGAAAGGAAGACTAGAGAGATATCCGATACAGAGATGACTAACGAGAGAGAAAGGAGAGAAAGACGAAGGTAGAAGGGCGCCAAGGGCGAGAACGAGGAATAGGGTGGTGTGAGCGCGATTGCGTCGTTTCACGAAGGGAGAGGGAGAGGAGGGTAGGAAAGAAAGGTGGAGAAAGAAAAACTGGGCACCGCCGACGGTGAGACTGACTAGGCCCGCGAGAGCGAAACTCTCCTCGTCTCGCGGACGTTCGTTTCGCTCGGACGAAGACGTGAGGATGAAGGACAGACGCACGACGAAAGCACGACGGGATGACGCACGATCGAGAGAAGAGTAAGAGCGCTGGCGAGTCGAAATTCTCCCGTGTCGAGGACTCTCAAATGGGAGAGCGCGAAAGGTAGAGGGAGAAAGAAAGTACGAGAAAGTGAGAGAGAGAGAGAGAGAAAGGCGGCGGCAGAGAAGAAGCTCATCATTTGTCTCCCTTGTTCGAGCGTCTCGTTTTCCTCTCTTCTTCCTAAGTCAACCACCTCAACCGGCACAGTTACCGGTCTTGTACCATTTCGCGAGCACGCCCTTCATTGAGCGTACACACACTTTCTTCATTCCTCTATTCTTGTCTCTCTTCAAGTATGGATTCTGTATCAGATTATCATTTACTTTTTAATGTTTTATACTTATTTAATATTTTCACATGTTTTTCGTATATCGTGCATCGTTTTACAAACTCTTGTCTTTCACACGTATGACTTAATGACGCGCGATTTTAAGCCATTAAAACTTAAACTTGATTTTATTATATAATGAATCTAAACCATCCTTTCTGCCTTTATTCCTTCTTTCTACTTTCGAAAAAAATACTTTTCTCATTTTTCACTTTCTAATTAACTAATTATTTTTTACAAAC
>VBVR01001572.1:0-29045 GCA_011638315.1 Tetramorium parvispinum | reverse complement strand
ATATATATATATATATATAGAGAGAGAGAGAGAGAGAGAGAGAGAGAGCTTTGAAAATAAAAAATGAAATTAATCGGATTGAAATTGACATTCATTAAGTACATAATAAATGTTGTATAAATCATTAGAATGTGAAAATAACTTAATCGTGTCTGCTATGTATTTCAAGTTTGATCGCGGTTCGTTCGTTAAGTTTTCGTGTGGAATGGAACACGTGGGCCATCACCCTACGGAAATTTCATTTCAAACATGAAGTAGAATCACGCGCCTTTTTTCCACTTGATTTATAGACCAATCCATAATCTTGGCGTACCTACCACGAATGATGCATCGCGTGGCATACGTCGAAATGTTCGAGAAGTGCATCAAGCTACCTCGAGTACCTTAAAAAGAAACGTATTTCCCCTACGAATTTTTCTTGTACCATTTTTTCTACTATGCCCTAATATCCTAATAATCTTACGATTTTTTTCTACAAGTCTCTTTACTATATGCTTTACATCCTACGACGATTCTCAATATGTTAGTCTTTCATTGTCACCAAGTTCTAACAAGACGTTCTATCTCTATCGAACGCATTTTGTCCGTCAATGTAAGGCGAATACCGCGGGAAGCCCCAAGACAGTTGTCACCGGCTCGCGGAAGGCTCGTAGGAATATTCTACTAGTTCGGAACTTGTGTGTCACAAGCTGACCAACAATGCGGTAAACGGGGGTGAGAAGTAAAGCGGCGTGCGCGGACCGTCGGGCGACGGGCTAGCCCGCATAATGATTGAATTCCAGCGTGGCGCCTTCCGCGTATTTACCGGATGCATGGAATTTCGACGGGGCGCGAAGGAATTCCTTGCCGCGAGGGACAGTTTCGTTTCACGGCCCCTTGGGGAGCTTTGATTCCCTCCGTTACCGACACGACGTCGTCTTTCATCCCCGGCGCGCCGCGAGGAATTTATTCGGATTACTTTATCGCTGCTTTATTATCGTCGACGTTCAAAGGAAGCGCTGTTAACGCAGACAGCGAATCGATGTCGCTCGCGGAAGCCGTTGAATATTTTATTCAAAGTTAAGAGACAATGAAACAAAAAAAAAAGAGAAAATTATACTGGTAATTTCGTCATCGTTTATTTTTAATTCGTGCTATTTGTCTACCTTGTTGTTATTTTTATTTAAACATAATTATCCATTAATGTATTTTTCCTAGTTACTTTTAATTTCTTTTTAATTGATTTAAATTGCATTATTGTCTTCAGTGCTAAACGTTGTTAATTTTTATTTCATTCGTGTTTGATTTGCGGGTTTAATTGGAAAAATTCACAAGAGCAGAAAATTATACTTGGCATTAAATTATGCGACACAATACGTTGGCAATTTTTGCAAGTTCGGCAAGTTAAGTAAAAATGGATATCGGTCTATGAACTGATTCTTGCGATACATAATATGAAATATTTATACGAAGTAGAAAGATAAATTGGTATTGCGATTGAAGTTGGTTTAAATTTTTACCGAGAGGAGCTTTCCGCGCAAGATACTGTCGATCTTAACGTACCATCTTTTAAATAATCTAAGAGACAAAGCGTTTCTCCGCGACCATTTTCTTCCGACAATGTCGCTTGGATGATATCGAGTTTCGGCTTTGCCACTGCATATAGCAGGCTTAGTCGTTACTCTGTAGAATTAGATGCCGCGAAATGTCCGTAATATTCTCGCTTTTTTCAACAGTCGAAGTAAGCTTCGTGGCCACTGTCATTCAAGAGTAGTGAGCATCTCTTTAAGACCTTCACTCAACTTTCTTTGAAAAATCCAACATATCTATTAGGAGATTGGATAGAAGTTTCCAATGTCTCGTGCACTGTGAATTTCAAGAATTTCTTTCTAAAGGGAGATATCCTGGACTGTTAATTACACTAAGTGTATCGCCAACAGCAACAATTTTCACTTAATTCAGGCACGCAAGCGCTGTTTTAATACGGATGCAACAGTTCTTACTTCGAGTCATAAAGCTTCAAAAGTAGAAAATTGTAAGTTTAAAAATTTTTAAAAAGGAAAAAATCTATATATTTGATAGATAAATTTTTATATGAACCATGCATGCCCCGACTACGCTATTCCACAAAGTACGAACTCGTATAAACGATTATTTTTATTCGCTTCGAAAAAATACAACTATACCGGATAATCGCGCTGGCGAAAAATGAAAGGACATGTGACGGCGAACAATGGAAAATATTCGTGCGCGAGTAAGTTTTCCACGTGGCCGTGATTTTACTTCCGGCGGACACGCCAATCGCGTGATCGCGTGTGTGCCTGGCGTCGCGGCACGTGATGACGAAGTAATTGCGCGATATTTACGGACTCAAGCAGAGGGTAAGAATATCGCGTCGTACGGCGAACCACCCTCTGGAGAATTGCACTGCTCCCTCGGTGCACCCGTCGTCAACGCTCCACGATTGATGATGTTATTAAAGGTGGAGTACATCGAGCGCATCTCAACGTTATATCACTCTGATTACCGCGTTACGCGTAATTCGACTTACTAATGAGTAATATAATTGCGTTTTCATATCTATATTCTGGAATTATTTTTTTATCTTTATAAATTAGAGAGAAAAGTTATCCCTGATTTTAGAAGTGGAAGAAAATTGATAATAAAATTGACAGGAATTTTAGAATATAGAAGCTCGCTGCCCGATTTATCGAAGTTCTTCTCCTCTTTTGGAATATTCCGTATAGAAAGCACTACAATTAAACAAGGTTTTCTTCCTCGTGGATGATACTCCAGCTTCCTCTTCTAACGAGTTGCCAACAACGTCTATGACGATAACAATGATGATGATGACGATACTGCCGGCGTGTATTCTCCAGGGGCTTGTTAGCGTCGCGATGTACCCGCGTATGTCTCGCGGCGTCTTATTTAATTAGACGCCTTTTGACGACATTGTTAGGCATAGGGCATCACCGTGTCGCTGCCTTGTACGTGTTCAAGTTGGCCTACGGCCAGCGAGCCGCTCGAAATTACGTTTCTCTTCAAGACCCTCCGCCTTCCGCTTCTCCCTCCGTTTCTCGGCCTCTTCTTTTCTTCCGTCTATTCAACCGATCGGATACTTTCCGCTCGTTCGCACTTTTATTGCGCTCGTACTCGTGATCCGAAGGAAGGGAAAATGGGCGAAGGACTCCCGCGTAACGTTGTTACAAGTGCTGGAGAAATCAATGCCTCTAAGGGATTCAGCTTCGAATCTCAATCTCTCTTTTCTGCGTTCGATCTGAATTACCAGTCGCTAGGCATGGTTGTTTTAGTTATGGGGATTGCCGGAAAAAATGAGTTGCACACAAAGAGACGGTAATACGATAATGTGAAGAATGTGGAGAAATAATGCAGAAATAACGCATCGAAACGTTTGAATTCTATACTTATGGAATTTATTACGATAGAAATGTTTGCTATTTTGATTATTAAACATATGACTAACATTGCTCTGGCGAGAAATCGTTTTGCCCTAGTTTATTATAGCTTCTCATAGACTTATTAAGTAGGATTTCCCGCTTGTATACAAACGAGCAAGTCACACGGGCAACTTGCGCCTCGTGCATCCGTACAGCTGTGCTCGTACTTAAAGAAGTTTAGGTCATAAAGGATTAATGCGCTGAATGCCAACGACAGTTTGGTGCTTTTGCAAAACTCTGTTGATGCCACATCGCACTCTCATGGAAGATAAAGAGATATTATGAAAATCAAGCGATACGTGACGCTTTCGGTTATAATGTAGCGTTAAAACGTGACGCTATTCCCAAAACTAATGTCCACATAAACGAAGCGTATATAAATTACAAAAGTATCCCTGCTATATTTGATCCTATCTAAAAATCTTCATTCTCTCTTTTCGCTTACATACTTTTGCACTGACGCTTACGATTGCAATGCTAGTGATTAGTGCTGCTCGCGCGCGAGTTTCGAAGCGAATCAGCTGGATGAGAACTTTGTTCAGAATTAGATACCGCTGTACCACGTGTTATTAGCCTACGTGCTAATAACAGGCGGTACAGAGATGTAAGAAGCTTGTTCCGAAAGTTCGCCCCGAAGCGCTGCGGCTGATCATCATCCTCCGAGAATGCACCGCGATGCATTTAGTGCCACCATCCTCCTCGTGCAACTTCGTCGCTCCAGGAATTTCCCCGTTTCGTGAGGATATATTCTTGCGTTCGCTGCGTTTCCGCACACTCGTCCCGGCATACTTTCAAGTTGGCGAATATCAAGTGAACTTTTGCGGCGGTGGCAGCCGCATCCGCTGTTGAGGAAAGCTCGTGAGAGGAGAGAGAGAGAGTGAGAAAGAGTGAAAGTGAGAGAGAGAGAGAGAGAGAGAGAACGCGCGCGCGCGCTCGCGTAAACCTCCGAGTTTATCTCGTTGCGGTAACATTTATTCGCGCCGATACACGCAAGAAAGTTTGCCACAAATTCGTGGTTTCTTAATGCAGCACTTGGAACAACCTGTTCTCATGGTAAACATCACATTGCGGATAAATGAACGAAGCGCTTTATCCGGATTATGAGCTTTATTAATTGGCAGTTGATAATAACACTCTTTTAAATTTTTTTCTTATAAGGGTTGTTTTACTGTGAATATTATGTAATTCAAATTAATTTTCTCTTTCTCTTTTTTATGCAACTGAATTTTTTGCGTTATATTCGTACATTGATTCGAAACTGACTTTTAAATGTTAAGTTAAATACGAGTTATATTTCGTGCTAAAAAAAGTTTAATTAAAAATGCTATTAACATGAAAATTCTCCGCAATTCTGATATTTCTTTGTTTCGTATTGAGAAATTGACTGTGGATAAACCAAGTCTCACGTCTCATTATACATACGTGCAGGTTTCAGAGGGTTAAGATGAGACGCGGGTATCATTCGCTTAACATTCTCGGTTGCATCTCGCGTCTGATTTAACCCCTTGTTCTGCCGGGGATTCGCCGCGCTTAAATCCCGGAGGGCTTACAATATGCGGGCGTATGCGGGCGCATATCATTCATTAGGATCACACAGGCGCACGTACCTGTGTATTTGGTCCGCCGGCAACGCCGGTGGGGACCGAACCCGTGTACAACGGGGGGCGGGGGATGGCACTTGACACGTCACAGTAACGAAGTAGTGACGCGCATGCCACGGTACTTAATTAATTCTGATTAACCCGTAATCACGTAGTCGTTCCGCGGCGTTGGAAGCCCTCCCCCTCTCCTCCCTCGTTCAATTTGTGCCACCGGCTATTAATTCTCGGTCTCTACCCCTCTCTCCATGAGTGTCCCGTCCGCGATATTTCGAGTGTCAACCGTGAGGAGGGCGTAAAGAGGAGCGCGATGGATTTTCAAGAGAAGAGAAAAAAGTCCAATTAAATAGAACCGTTTGATTGATTAAAATTTTACAGCACAATTTTGTTACGAATACCGTGCCGTATGTACATATATATATTCTACAACGTCATTAAAAACTGAATGTAAAAATTTGTAATACAAAGCTTTGAATTTTTGCAAGATATCGCGGAGAATAAAAATTCTAACGGTTAGTGTATCAGGAGATGTAATAAAAAAAAACTTTTTGTTTAGCTACTATCGTTCTCCATGGTTACACTTAATCACGCAAAAATTTTAATATTATTAATCCTTATAATTAAAAAAATTTTACGCTCTATCAAATAATATAACTCCAATCTCGATATCAATATCTGGGCTTGATAAATATTAGAGATAAAATAATGGATGTAAAGCAAATTCGGTAACGCTCTATGCACACTAATTAATTAATAGAATTAGTTCACTGTCGTATTATCATGCACGCATGCACACACGTACACGTACGCACGCACACAGATGCACCCACGTGGATTGCGGTAATATTCTAGCGAAGTCTAACTGCCTCTGGTACGGTAGTTGCCGTGCTTGGCGAATGGAATTATTCGTTTCGAGGTCAAGTATGAGAAGGGCTCGCCAAAGGGCGCTTTGCGCATATTAATATCGCGCTCCCGATTGAACTTAGCCGTTCGATACTTCGAAAGGCCCGGGGGTTGGTAAACTGCGAGCGAATAGGGCGCAGCTTAGCTGCGTTTTTGCGGGCCGGCAGGAACCTTTCTATTAACGTCGTCGTAAAAGCCCTCGTATATTCATAAGTTCTTACAAACTCTTTTTGCCCGGCACAGCCTCCGGAGCGTTGTAATTAAATCTCAAGCAGTATGCACTTTCCGAGGGGTACCCTGATACCATTGCTCTTTATTTATTCTCTTATAAATGCATGCGCGGTTAAAGATAATGCCGCTTAGCTGTACATTGTAGTTTCATTTTATGAAGCCGAAAAGAATAACTTGTGCATTCTGATTTTACTGAAATTGTAGACGGAATATATTCAAAATTAAAACCGAGACGTCACACATACAAATCATCCTTTTGAATATGCATTTTATAGATTAAAATGCATATTTAAAATATGTAGCATAAATTGATTACGAGTTAATAGGAAAAAATATTTTTAAATATTTCAAAAAATTGTTTTATCTACTTGTGTGATTCCATTTTTACCATTTCAAATATTAATAAACCGATTTTATATTTACATATTATAGTACTTATTTCATTATTAATTACTGAGAATTTAATTTTTCACTTTTTGATAGAGAAGACTTCCGGTATTAAAAAGAGAAATTAATGCATACTTAATGTGTATCACTTTTCCGCGAATTATATCTGTAATCGTTCGCCACTGAATCTATAATCGTACTCCGATCGAACGGTTTTAGGGAAAGAGCCATGCGATATAATTGAATATAAATCCCGGTTGAAAACTGCAAATTACGGATAGCGCTGACTGAATATTAACGCGCGATGGTGTAAATTATGATAAGCGATTTTACATAAATACACACCTAACGAACCAATCGGGCGACGATTGTGCGAACGCGATTACGCACGATTGGCACACTCGTAATAAAAGCGCGGACTCGCTCGAATCGCGTCCCGACTCTTCGAGATTAAACGCTGAAAGTTCATCGCGGCTGCGCCACGGTAATAAAAAGTATTTTTTACTCGGATGGAAAAATCCCTGGACGGATTCACCAGCAGTTGACTCTATCGAAAACAGAGCGCTTCAATATCGTCGCTTTGACATCGTTTCGTTCACGAAAATATTTCTCGTTCAATCAGGTCGATTTTGGACGAAAATGGGTGATTGATGTATTATGGGTCACGTAAATGAAGTAAAGTAGTCCATCTTACGATATAATTTTCTGTAGATAGATTTTGGAAACGTGCTTTGGCTAATTTAAAAATCTATTTCCATTTAATGAAACACGGTTATCTATTTCAATTTTTCAATTTTTAAAATTATTTTTCGAGCTTTAAGCTTCAAAGACTTGATTTTCATTTCCGTTACAATCAATCTTAATGTTACAATTTTATTGACTTTTTATTGACTTTTTGCGTGGGATTATATCAATTATTTTGATAATCGCGCTTTACGGTTTCATTGCTGTGCTTCTAAAGCCAAATATTTTTGGCGAAACGATAAAAATTCGCGCAGCAACTGGATTAAAGATATCTGCTGCTGCCGATAAAATACAATAAAACGCGGAAAATTGGACGATGTCCGCTGCCGTGTCCGTGTTCGACTGACTGCGGGCGCGAGAGTTTAAAAAAGCGATGGACGTCAAGGGAGAAAGAGGGGTGGAAAAAAGGGGGATGACCGTAGCGCGTTGGAACCGTACCGTTTCCGGTTATGCGTGCCAGGACACAGCGACGGGGACTCCCGTGGGAGACCGACGTTACATCCGATCTGACCCGCCGCGGTTGTTACTGAAATTAGTTCGGTTCGTACGGCTCGACATAAATTGCAGGTAGCTCGCATGGATGCGCTTATTGGTTCACGAGAGAAGCGCAAAGCGATACGTGCAGGATACGCCCGTTTTTTTTTTTACATCGCCAGTAAATACAACTTTCATTTATTTCTTTTTTGTTTTAAATTCGAAGAGTCTCATCAGACATGGTCACGCGAAGATCACTTGAGTGTCCTATATATTTTCGTTTATAAATTTCTCGAAAAATATATGGAGTTAATATTTCTAGAAATGTGATTATGTATCTTTTTTCGGTATCTTGATCAAAATTCCGTTAAAAGAAAACAATCTTATTTAAAAAAAATTAACTCAACAGAATAACCCTTTAAAATTCTTTGTGATATTATTATAATGTGTGCTTGTATTAATTTATTTTTATACCATCAATATCATCGTAATTTTTTTAATCTTACGACTTGTTTTCTACACAATTTGAGCTTATTTCGTAAATTCTCTATTTTTGTTTTATTATTTCTTATATATAATAATAATGTATCCACATACCTATGTTCGAAAAAAGATAAATAGTAGTAAAAGTAATGGAATAAATTCCACTCCATTCTATTCGCTTTCGCATCTTCTCTTTTTTTTTATCTACTATTAACCGACCGCAGCCATTTTCCTTCGGGATCCACGTTCTGTTTTTGTCGTGGCCTTTGCTTCCTCCGGGGGAATCCTGCCGGTCGAGCGATAAAAGTTCGTCTCGTGCATATATCTCACTCCCGGGAATTTCGCGACAATATCGATACGCGCCTGCGAGATAAGATCGCGGTTGATAGCGTGATGCGCAATGACACTTTCGTGCAAAACGAATGACCGATTAATTTCGTATAATAGCGGGTAGTTCGAATACCATTCAAAGACAATTTAAAGCCATTTCTCACTTTACAAATTCCGAGTATAACTGAGAAACGAATTTTTGGAAAAATACCTTTAGTGGAAAAATTATAACTTGAAAATATCTAAACGAAAAAATATTCTATTATAAAATATACACATATTACAAATCATATTTATTTTAACGACTTTTAAAACTACTGGTTCTTGTTTTCACTGGTTCTCTTGTTTTCATATTTTTTACAAATTTTATTTTTATTATTAAATTCTGCAATAATTATTATATTCGTATCGTTTTTTTTTATCTATCTCGAATCGATATTTTATTTACGCTATGTCTCGTCGATATCAGCAACTTCAGTAAAGCATCGACGAATTTACTTTCCCTAAACACAGAGAATACTAGGAAATTGAGCGAAGTACAAAAATGGGACGATTTTGCGGACGTGAAGCGGCGCGCACAATAGCCGCGACGATCGCGATCGCCATTGTGCCGCATCCTCATTATTGTCGTCGACCACGACAGGCTTGTGCCGGAGAAATGGTCCGCACATTTTCGAAGCCGCACTCTCGCCCGCCATCTTCCACCTCTCTCTACGGGGTACATCGATCGTCGCCCTCGGAAAAGTTTCCGCTCTTTTCCCGCCATCCATATCTCCCCCGTCCAACTCTCCTCCTTTTTGCCCGCTCGCTTTCTCTCGTAGACAAATTTTAAAGTCGATTGAATTTCCGGTTGGCCAAACCGCGAAGCTACCACCAAACAACCCCATGGGGTTGGTTTTTCAACATTCTGCAGCGTCGACATGAAATACTCTCGTATGTTATATGTTTTATCCACAAAAAGATCAAATATATGGTTATAATAAACACTTTTCAGTGTTAAAAATTTACAGTATGTTATTAAAATAGATATCTTTGTGACACCAATGAATCAAATTTAGAAAATCTAAAAACTTGTGTCAGTTTTAATATTTAGTTATTTTAACATTTCATATTTAGTTTGCTATTATTTATTTACCATTTTTTTTAATACAAAGAATAAAAGAATAAACGTAAATATACTGTTGCTGGATTATTAACGAAACTAATTTTATTTTATTTAATATTTTCTTATATTTATAGGTTTCGAAAATATCTTCGTTTATTTTAATCTATTTGTTACATAATTTCTTATGAAGGATGTTATTCTTTTATTACACAGTTGCACAAATATGTTTTAATTTACGAATTAGTATTTTAAATTTGTTTTAATTTTAGTAATAATTAATTTAAGAACTGTCCTATTATTGAACATAATTTGAATTGATACAACCTTTTTAACTTTCTTTTAGATTGATTTTTTTCTTCTTTTTCAATGCACCTTACTGCTTTTAACATAAATTAAAGTTGTATATTTGAATAAATTATATCTTTAAAAAAGCATTTACCTAAAATTTATCAAAGAACGTAGCACTAATAATTGATATAAAAAAATTCATACGTTTTGCATATCAAAATGGATGAGAAACAGCATACCATTGCTCGTTTCCGCGTCGTTTCCTACGAATTATTACACCATAGAAAAACGATATTAATTACAAAATTCCGCGGCAACTGTGGGACGCGATCCTTTGAACACGATCGTAATCTGCAACAAAAATTCAGCGTCACCGAGCTCACCCCCTGCAAGTGTTGATTCGTGCCACCCTTTGCCAATCAAAAATCAATATGTCAAATAGAAACGTTCGCGTGCGAGGCATATTTGTAGCATATTAATTAAAACGTCGGCGATTAGTCGATGGAGAATGGAAACAAAAATGGTGATTTGGCTGGCCATGCGGCAGGGGATGCATGCATGAATTACGCCGTTTTCTCGTACATCAATTCGCATGACATCGCGAAATTTGAAGTTAAATGGCGAAATCGTGATAATTTTCAATTATAGTTACAACTGTGTCGAAATACTGGCCATTTTTCATACAGATAAAATTTCTAAACCCTTTATATCTATTTAAAGAAAGATCAGCATGTAATTGTCTAAAAATGTTTAAAGAATGAGAAGAATTGACAATATATCGGCATGAAAATTGTTACGTGTGTAATAGCGGAAAAAAAAGTTAGACATATAAGTTCGCGCTGTCGAATAACAAGCGAAAAATCATCGATCAAAGGCTGTACAAAAGCTCCGTTTTTATTAACTTCTTTCTCTTTCGACGAATTGCTTAACTGGCGGGTGACTGCATACCGACATTTTTGCGTGGTCGGTGTATGCCGTAGCCGGGAGCGTAATCGCGCCCGCGGTTATTATCACGAATCCGCGCAAAAATTATGCCGTCCGACGCTTACGTGATTCAACAGTTAAGGTAAAACGTTAAGTAGATTAAACTTTTATGCGGCAGCCCGAACGTTTCCACGCATTTTTACAGCCGCTAAATATCCTACCTTTTTCTCCTGCTCCTCTCGCATTTTCTCTCGTATCATTCTCCGCTGCGATCGTTACAATTTTTAATCTTTATTTCATCGTCATTGCGCGGCCAATCGCATCGCAGCGCGAGTTTTAAAGTTTGCATAAATAATCACATTGTTCTTAAAAGTTTCTTTTTTTTAATAGCTTTTTGTGAATTGATCACGTTTTAAGCGTCATGTATAATCGAGAAACATTCGATATATGAAAACTGTATGGTATAATTGCACACTTAAATTAATTTTCAGTTTTTATACATTATTCAAACTATTGATATAAAAATAATTGAGATGAAAATATTGAGTCTAAATTGAATATATAAAACCTAAATTCTGTCAACGATAAAAAAATTAGAAATCGGTTAAATTGAACAATGTAATTGAAAATTATGTAGTATTTGGATTTAATTTTCTCAGTGGGGTATATTAGACTTTAATTAAAATTGATTTTTGATATACTAAATGTAATTCCAATTCGCTGCTTATTTTTGGAGAGAAGCAAAAGTCATTATTGGATTTAATAGTAATTTGTGCTTATAAATATCATAATTCCGTTTAAAGTTTCAAAAGTACAATTGAAATCAGTTGGAGTATTAGGAATTATAGGATTAATTTTCGTTGGCGGTGTCGGGGACAGGAACGAGGCGAAGTATATTATCGATAACGGTTCCCACATTGTTGCGGAAAAAGGAGAGGCTCCTAACACTACACTCCAGAGTGTGACTATAAATCCCGCCTTCCGCTCATCGGCTTCCTCGGCGCGAGGCGTTTCCTCTCTCTCTCTCTGGAAAGTTCGTTGCCTACGTTCACGCGGGCGAAACTTCCGGCCCGGAAGCGACTATAGCCGTCGCGGTACGATTAATAGTCAGTTCGAGAACCTGAACCAACCCAGCCAACCAACCAGCCGGCTCCGGGACCAGCAGTAGCGGCGGTGGCGAAGGGGGAGGGGGGACGCTTCGTCGGTGACACGGTGGCTGCGTCCTGCAGCGCCGGGGTGGGGATTGGGGGCTGACTGGAACCGTGCTGCCATAACACTGCCGCTAATTAAACGATTAATCATGCAACGAATGACACGTATATAACCGGTTCCGCAGGAAATCGCTCCCGCTAGACCCTCCGCCGTCGGCGTAGCCGACCAAGGTTATGCCCGCTATTCCCACCCGATGTGCAGCATCTGCATATTCCGGTGCACAGAGCGTGATGCGATATTAACTCCTTACCCCCGAAATGATTTTTATTGCCGCGTCAGAACGGTGCTTCCTACCGCGGTAAAACGTGCCAACATTTGCGGACGTTCATTCCACAGTCGACTCAAGTGTCGGGCAGATCGTTTATCTTAATATCACATCTATTATGACATTGTACCGTTATTATTACGTAGATGGGGATTGGCGAAACCCCCGAAGAGTTAAAGCACGATAACCTGAACATGAGGTGAATACAAGTTTAATACTATACGAGAAGAGGCCGAGAGAAATCAAGATTATAGATTTTAAAATTTAATCGAAAATCACGACCGCTTCATCTCAAAAGTAAAGCGACTCGGGAAGTACCTCGACGTCCTGCACTGTCGTTCCACTCAGCTCGGTTCCTATTATCTACGGCAAAGGTTGCGATAAGTCCGGAACACCCTATAAAGAACTTCGTGAAGAAGAAAGGGAAAAAAAACGAAATACGAGGAAGGGGAAGAGTCAGCAGGAGATGGTTACTAACTGATAGAGAAGGTCGGTCGGTACGGATAGCGCTTCGCAATCGAATCGCGTCCCATGCGGGTGGACATGGTGGGGTCGGTAGAGAAGTAAAGAGAAGGGAGGGGCGGGGGATTGGTTGGTATCGAGGGGGATAGCAATCCCGGTTGTGCCGCTCTGCTCGTCCGCTCGTCGGGGGATGGCCACCAGGTCCGCTTTCACGGTCCGTGTGCAGCCCTTCATTTCGATTGTCCGACGTATCGATACTCGACATCGGCCATACCCGTCTATTATTCGTTGCGGCCAATGGTCACTGGCACCATCGTATACCCGCTTATGATTTGTTACTCTGTTTTCGACGTATGTTGCGGCGACCGTGCGATGTCCTCCCCTCTTCCTCGTCCCTCTCCGGTTTCTTCCAATCTCTCTTCGTGCGCCGTTTGCACGCTCTATCGTTCGCACCCATCGAGTATTATCTCTAGTGATGTTCCCAGGAGTCTGTGTGATTTTTTCGTAAAAAGACTAGCGATTTGAAAACTATCAATATATACTCCGACATCGTTTATCTTCTATTTCTCAAGCAAATGTTTCTAAGTATATTAAAAGGAAATAACAATATATAATTTGACTTGTTCAACATAAAAAACGATTTCTATTTCTAAAAATATTTTCATTCGAATCAAAACCAATATATATTTTCACTAAAATGTTATTAATATCAATAAGCTCGATTGAACAGAATTAGAAGCTAACAATAAATGGAATATTAAAATTAGAGATTTGCAAAATGAGCAAAAAGTACAGAGATTAGTGACAATGGTTTACAATGAAGGTGAATAGGAATGATTTCTTGATTAAAAATTCGATTGCGCTTTCAATGTAAAAACTCATAAAAAATTGCCGAAACGAATTTCTCATAAATGACGTCCCGAAATAATTCATTAATTTACGTTTATCGCGTTTTAGCAAAACCCAATAACATCGTAATCACTTTAATCTAGTGAGCTCTCTATAAATGTAATTTCATAACGTGGCACGCAAGAACGTTACAGCTACATCATACAACATGTATATCATTCGAGCTGAAAATACGCGCGACGAGTAGAATGGGAAAAGGAGGAAGGAGATTGGGAGAACGTGTATTGCTATACTACAAGGAGAACGCGATATCGAAAAAAGTATAAGAATGGCTTTTCGCTTCGCCTTCGGTGTATCACATAATCCGCCGATTCCACTATTATCCCATTGTTTCTGCGCTCGTGGCCGCAATTTATTATATTTCTCTCTCCCCTTTGCCCATCCCCTTCATCCCTCCGGCCTCGCTGGCTCCCTCGACATTCCCCATCCTCTGTTCCCTCGGAAGAGAGTCGGTGCGCTACAGGTGTCGACGAGATACAGGTGTTGTTAGGATAGTTGCCCGTGGGGAGGATAAAAGCATCCTCGCCTAACTCCACTTCCTCCCTTCCTCATCCTCTCGTTTCTTCTCAGCTTCACTTCTGCATCCTCTTCGAACCGACACCTACCGACTTCGTTGCCATCACCACCGACAACCCCCTACGACTTCACGACCGAAACTTCCGGAGATTGCAAAGCTTCGAAAAGACTTTGAAGCGCGAAACGTAAACTGAATTAACCTTGGAATGCATACAGGATAAACGCGCCACTCTCTCATTTAGATACCGTAAAATCAGCTTATACATAGAGTGCCTCTCGATAAAAATTATTAATCAATTTCTTTAACAAGAAAAAAATTAAAACTATTAATAATAGATTTCGTTTCTATGAACACTGCAAAATCACTATTGAGATCTTACTAACAATGCTTTTCGTCCAATTTGTAACTTTTATACGAAAATATATTTCATATTTCATAAAGATGAAATGTTAGTGAAGAAATAATTCAATATTTCACGTAACAATAATTTATTACTATAGTGTAAGTAGTTTATATAATATTCATCATCATATACATCACTCTGTGTAACGATAATGAGAGGTATGTCGAATCTGCAATTCTTATGAACGGCGAGTAACAAATTAGATCGCGAGATGCACTCAGAAAATTAGCGGGACATTTTTCCGCGTATCCTCTGTTTACTCTAGTTAGTCCGGATAAGAAGTAAGAACTAAGTAAAGAGAAAAGCGGAGGGAGTTTCTGCGACGAAGGCGCGCTCAAAGAAGAAGAGACAGAAGAGAGTGAAATGGAAGAAACAACGCCGAGAACGGATTCTCCACAAGCGAGCAACCGAGCGAGCAGCCGAACGAACTTTCCTATCACCGACTTCCGCGGCAATACAATTAAAAAGATTGCGAAAGTACGTAGTACTCGCGAGAGCGAGCCGCTACTCGCGCAAAGTTAGTCTTCTCCGCGAATTGGAGAGAATTGAAGAGAAGAAGAAGAGACGAGCGAAGAAGAGATGCTCTTCGTTGCGTCGTTTGCAACGATCATCGATCGTTGTTGTCCTCGTCGTTATCGTCTTACGTTTACCTCGTCAACGGCAACTGTTTGTCTGCCAATCGGTGAGCAGAACATTCGAATCGAACCTACACCATAGGGACTTCTCCAGTGAATGCCTTTTTACGCTTTCAACATTGCAATTCCTTTCCAGCCGTTTTCCAATGCTTTTGTTTCGCAGATCGGGAAAAACTTTCCGTCTCGCTTATTTCTTTTCTTTTTTTATGTACCTACGTGAATCCAAGATTTGGGAGAGGAACATGCTTTTATTTACACACGTATGGAATAAATTAGATATTTTCATAATCTAGACCGAGTTTTACCAAGTAACCGAGCTAAATAATAGGACAGATGTCAATATCAACTCGATCCACCAGCAAACTAGATCTTTAAGGCCTGAGGGGTTATTTACGTATAAAGCAAATACATAAGTTACTCGTTCAATGTTGGCACTAGTAGTTAACATGTCTAAACTCATTTTAACTAGCTATTGAACAAATTATTTATATTATTTAAAATATTGCTGGTATATCTATATAAATCATTGGTATTAAGCAAGAAGAGTGAAAGCTTGAACAACAATTGCATTTATTGTTTTAATCACAATATCATTTTTGCCTAAACTAACGAATGTGTTAGATTCACTTCTTTTATACTACTAATTTTATTATGCTGTTGCAAATATGTAAATGTTTACATCATTCAACTTTGATAACATTGTTACGAGATTTACCGTGCATTTTGACCTTGTTTACCTATAGCTAGTTTAATCCGAAATTGCCGCGATTAAGTCTGGATAATACATTGTGGTTTGATTAGTTTTACTTTTAATAGATTGAAATTTATGTCTTTGTCACTAAAAAAATCAGTATAATTTTTGCTCATTCTTTTTATTAATTATCAAGTTAGAAATATTTATTGTATGTAAAATGTAAAGTAATAATATAACTTTTAATAATTTAATTATATTTGTTAATATTTTGCAATTGTGTTTAATACTGGCATAATAAATTAATTTGCACATATGTATGAATCGTTTCGTTTATAAATCATTGTTTAATTCTCTATGCGTATACATATATGTATAGACAGATATTGATTATATCTCACTTCGTACATCGCTTTAGAATCATTCAATAAAACTTTTTCTCCTGAGGGAAAATATATATATATATATGTTCAGAACAAAACAAATTACTCTTTCTCTCTCTTTTCTTTTCTTCTTTTCGGAAATATTCCAGTCACGTTTCTCGTTGTTTACGAGAGTGACGTTCATGCGCCGAAAATGCGCCAAGTGTCTCTTTACTCTCAAGCTACGAATGAAATATCGGACGTATCATTGCTAATATTTTTCCCCCGGAAAAGCGAGCCCTCTACCGCTGAGGCCAAAGCTGAGGGCGACGATAACTCACTTTCTGGAGAATCCTTAAGAACGCGACGGAAAAGTCGGATTGGGAAGAGGTAAAGGTGGGACGAGAGGGGAGGAAACGAGGCCACGAGAATAACTCAAATTTATGAGGTGTAGAGCCAGACCAAATTCCCGTTTGTACCATTCCCCTGGAGTCCACTTATACCCGACTGTTACCCTATATATGCCGATCGTTTACTTCGCGTCATAATCTACCCTTTCTAAATTTTCACTGCCCTCGTTTCCGTTGCCCTGCCGGAATTCGGATATCCTATCCTCGCGATTCTTTGTGAACACCGATATATCGCACGGAATATTGAAAAAATTATTTTTATAAAATGCTTGAACAATCTATTACCTTCACCCAATTATTTTCTTTATTCTACTTTGATTTATAATCTCCTCATACATATGTAGAACTATATTATTATTATCCTTTTTGGTTGCAATGATTTTTAATTGTTCTCGTTTTCTATTTAATACAGAATTCTACATAAGACTTGCAATTTTTAATTTCTAAGAACTTTCTTTATCCCGAATTAGATGCATGGTCTCCATAAATCTGATAAAACGTGTAGTTTTGTTTCTCAAATGCTTTCTTTTTCCTCTTTGTCTCTATTTCTTTTTATAGAATTCAACTCATCAGAATTCTTTGAATTTTAATATTTTATAGTATTACTATTAGATTTTTTGTTTATTTCGTGATAAGATTTTTACCTAAAAAATATATATATAAGAAAAGAGAGAAAACTTAAATACTTATTTAAAAAATCCGGATTATCTTAGAACTTTCCTTCATTATGCGACACAAACAACTACTTTATGTACATATGTCTTTTTATTAAGAATGTTGTGTAACTATGATAACCTTTTATCATCTGTTTAACTAGAAGGATTCACAAAGATAGCTAGCACATATAAAGCTAGCACATATAAAACTAGCAATAGTCTTATGAAAATTCAATAGAGCACAACGCTTGTGTGTCACGAGTATACGCAAATGCAATGGACATAACTGTACACCCACGATCGACGGTTGCTATCACTGTCATTATTAATGCGACTCGGTTTCCGAGGATGGCTTGATCGAGCCAAGCTCGATGTGTAATGCAAATGGTGCACACATGCGTGTGCCATATACGTAAGTCGACAAACGCGTGCTACGAATTATCGATCTGCCGTTATTTTACAAGCGATTCTCTTCAAACCTAATACCGGAAGTCGATACTGGCGTGATAAAACCTAAGCGTACACGAAGCGTGAGAAACGGACAGGCAAAGCCTGTTGTTAAACGTTAAATGGATTCTAAAAAATAAAAGGAACACTTACAGGAGATGAATGAGAGGAAGGAAATTATACACAATTAGATATTGGAAATCTATTAAAATACTTAGGAACTGTACACGTGCGCATATTATAACGTCAAAAACAAAGAAAGTTTCCTACATCTCTAAAAAGTTTGAGATTTCTTAATATAATTGATTTCACGTTCCAAAGAATATTAAGGAAGAACAGGAAATAGTAGAAAAAAATGCTCGGTGTGCGTATATGCAAGCATAGATTGTGTTACAATTTAGTTTGATAAAATAATAGGCTTTGATTACACCTTTTCCTCATCTCTTGAAAATGTAAAAAGATGCAAGTGCATTTTTTCGTACTCTTCACGACGCAATCCTCCAGGACATGCTCGCGCGTCTGTAGTAGCTCTTTACTTAAGCAACGATACTCCAACCGACATACGGCGCCGTAGCATGTTGAATACTTCATGTTACGTAATCCGAAGAATGCGCGCATCGTGTCTGCGGATCGGTCTGGAAGGACACGATTATCCTTTTACGGCCGACGCGAAACGAGGTTGACGTATACTGAATAAACCATTTCGCCGCGGAACGGGAGGCAAATGAAAACACGGAAGAAACGTTCTGTCCGGATTGTCCTGACTTCGGCGTTGATCGATTACAATGGAATGACAACGAGTATGCGGAATATTCGTGTGAGATTCACAAAATTGACAAATAAAATAAAATTGAATTTGAAGTATAATTAGAGTGTTGGTTAGCCTTCAGAGTATCAAAAACCCCCGAGAAATTAAACTTCCTTTACTGTAAATATATGATAAAATCTTATTCTTTAGTTAGCTTTAAGAGGATTTTAACAGAATTTTAATAACGAAACTTAATTAGTAAAAGATATTTAAACTTTATAATTAAAAAGTTGTAGAGAGAGAGAGAGAGAGAGAGAGCACCTGATCGATTCTTTGCTATGTGGAAATCGCCTACGTATTCATCAGAAAATAACACCCTTAAAGTTTCAGGCAAATTTTACAAGATGCTTTTTATGACAATGGTTATTTAAAGGTATTATCTCGTTTATAATTTTATAGTCAATGTCCAATTTTGTTTATTATTTGTTAGTACATCATTCTGTTAATTTTTACGAAAGAGATGTGAAATAATTCAGAAATACTTTTAATTAGTAATTGGTAACTTCATTAAGAAATTAAAGGAAATGTCTCCTTATCAAAGATTCAATTTTTTAATGTAGATAAAACATCAAATAAGTGTACGTATCGTCCCGTTTGCGCTTAATATACCGCGAATTTAATAGAAACATTATTAAGCTGACTGTAAAGACATCACCAATCTCTGTCGGTACGAAACCAGAAGTAATGGCATTAAGAAGCCCCTGAAAAGTACGGGACGCAGCCCCCTAACTGTAACCCTTATATCTGATCCCTTCTCGACAACGACTAGTCAAACTGCTGCTTCTGCGGTGACAGTAAAGACAGCATTACCCTAACTAGACACGAACCCTCGTCTGGAGACCATGTGTTTCCCCAAGACCGATCTTGTAAGGATTGAAGATAAAATTCTTTGCGAAAGTATCGCTAATGCAGATATAATTTTCAAAAAGATGTATAAATCTCTTAACTATTTTTTGCATTAAGTAAATTAATATTAAAGTAAACTATAATCACTTTATTCAAATAATTACTTTAATGAACGTGAATTTTGTCCATTTATAATATTACTCAGTTTAAAGAAAATTATTAAAAAATCGTGTAAGAAAATCGAATTATTAACAATGTAATCAATAAAACATAGATATTAAAAACCGATCAAATATCTTCTCTGACATAGGATAATTTTTAAATAAAACGAGATATCGATAGAAACGTAAAAACAACTAAATAGTCATTACTTTATTATAAATAAAAATGTCATTCCAATTAATTAATGTTGAGTCACTGTTGGCGAGAAAATGTTAGATGTGAAAATTTTTAACGCTACTCACGACAGCGAAAGTTCTCGTCTGGTTCTCGTCTCTGTGCATCCTGTTGACGGTTTCACAACGAAATCAGCCGTGGTAGTTCCGGAGGCCGCGCAGCACGTGGTACGCTAGTTCAGTTTACGAGCATTTTGTGCAAATTGGTGGTAAAGTTAGCGTCTTAATATACATTGGCTAAACTGTTTACCGAAGTTTGCGAGCGGACGAAGCGCGCGGTGCTCGTGCTGCTTGGTCGGTCCACTCTGTGCACCTATTCCGAAGTCCGTAACTAATCCTACAAAACCTTAGTGAAACTCTTCGCATAACTAATTAATCGACAGACGAAGTCCAACGATTGTACGAATTGTATCTTGCAATTATATTTGAAGAAAGATTATAAAAGAAGCTTGCGCAACAGATGATTGATTTTCTTTTATATAGAATTAATGAAGATCTTTCATATAGAAGCATTAATATTTGTGTGTATATATATATATATATATAATGTTTGCTTAATAAATAGGGTATCTATTTCAGATCTTGTATACAGAGATCATGTTGATATATAACTTGTATATGGTATAATAAAATAGATATTTATCGCGCAAACATTATACAAATACTAATGCTTCTATATGTGTGCGTGTGCGCACGTACACATACATTGTTTTCGCAGCTAGACCACATCTCCACGCTTAATCGCTATCTATCTCGATCTTTGACATCTTTTTCCATGAGTTCTATTGGTCTATAGTCTTTCTTATATTCTCGTTCCAAGATAGCCTCGTTTGCCTTTTTTTTTTCCCTTAAAATTACTTTTATATAATCATTAATATATTGCTTTTCTTCGAATTCAAATAATATTTTTTTATAAGAATGAGAAAGTGTTAGATGTATTCTTATATATCTTTTAATGTTCTACATTGTGTAACGCTAAACAAATCTTCAAGATAAATATAGTACGTACTCGCGGTTCAATTGTAATCTGATTTATAACAGAGATAAAACTAAAGTAACAGCGAAACAGCGCTCACAAAAGTTAACAGCGATTCTGAATGCTGCGAATGATAATCCAGCGTGAATGTTTGCATACAGTTCGCCGTGAATACAGCAGAGCCGCATATTTTTTAAACAATAGTATAGTCGGACGTGCATTTTCAAACGAATAGAAACGTTATAACGCTTGCATTATTCCGTTCGATTGGGCGGATACCCACATGTATTCTTCTAAAATTCGGTATCGGCCGCTGCCTCTCTTTTCTCTCTGTAGTATTTTTTGACAGAAATAATCCAAAAAATACAATGGATCAGTTTAAATCACAGACAAATGTTGCTTTTCTTTTTCCGTGCCATTGTATAAATCGAACTAATCGATATCGTTTGATAGTTAAAATATTAATATCCACATTACTTTTTATATAAAAATACTCGAATTTAATAATTAAATTAAGATCTAATTTAAATAAAATTTTTAACTTACTATTAAAACTTCCTAATTTAATTCTTCAATCTAATAAAATAGTTGTAATTTAAATCTGCTGATTCCTTTTATGATATATATATATTTACGACGCCGGACAAAATAAAAATTATATGAATTCTATTCTTGTACACAGAAACAAATTTTCTTTTGTTTCTTTGGGATGTGAAAATATAATACAATATACTAGACTCATGAAATGTATTGAAAATCTTTTTTAGATTTATGATTTGACGGATGGCTGCAAACCTTGATCTATGAGATTTATTGAATTATTAATTTTCATTGAAAGTAAAGCATGTATTCTGTATGTAATTTAATTAACACCTTTAATTATTAATAAAGAACAAAAAATATTGTGTAATATAATCAAATGATGAAGTGTAAAAAAGAGTAATTTATTTTCATTCGTTTGTATATAGTGAGGAGCTGACAGCTTTAAAGAGAAATATTTTTATGTAACGTTAAAAACACAAGGAATGCAAATTATGCGTTGTTTGTTTATGATTGGAAACCTGTTTATTGATATGGAATTAAATGCGCATATGTACCTACCGAAGAGTTAATGACAAGCCGTACGAGAATTTGGCTGCAGAATGGCTGGAAAGTGTTCACTGAAACTTCCATTACCTTGCATCGAAATTTAAGCCAAGACAGCGAATCGGAAAACAATATCCGATAACGTAAACCCTTGGTTACACGTTGTACATGAGTGCTTAACAATGGCTGAAAGACGCGAGTTTACCTGGTACCACCTGAAGTCACATATCTCTCTTACATGAACGAAATAGTGAAATAAAAATTATGAATTTTACAGGATCAAAAACAGAATAGAAAAAGAAAGTGATGTAGAATGCATCTGACATTGAATAACGCTCTTTTTAATACCAAAAGATTTATCGCGCTTTGAATTTAGAAAAATGTTTTATCAAATTTCAAAATTTGATAATGCTCAATATTTACGATCGTTTGGATTTTACCTTATTTATGAAGAAAACTCCATTTATCAAGAGATAATTGTTTCAAGTTTGAATTTAAAAAAAAAAACCTCTTCATTATTCCTAAAATATCTTCGTTACATCATGCGCTTTCTCTACAATGATTGATTGATGCAGTTACTTTATTTGACTATCGCAAATGTTCTAAATTCAGCGAAGCCTGATTCCCGTTCCAACCACTCCTGCATCACTTCCAACGTCACAATCGGAACGTGCGGCGCGATGAATTATCGTGCAGAGGCGAAAGGTGCGGAGAAATACATAAGATACCAACATTGATATCGCGCGCGCTCGCGCGCGAAGGGCCGTCGACGGTCCCGGTCGTGCCTGGTACATCGCGGCTCACGAACCGGTACCTACCTGATTGAGAAATCAGGAAAGTGCCAGGAGGGATGAGGGCGGGCGCGGAAAGGGATCGGCGCATCGTGTTCCGTAAACGGATCTCCGATCGTTCCCGATGAATAAATAGTCTCTCTCTATCCCTATTTGACATACGATTTTTATTTGTGC
Organism: Tetramorium parvispinum; assembly: GCA_011638315.1. Classification (NCBI taxonomy): domain Eukaryota; kingdom Metazoa; phylum Arthropoda; class Insecta; order Hymenoptera; family Formicidae; genus Tetramorium; species Tetramorium parvispinum. The sequence goes on along the minus strand of VBVR01001572.1, from coordinate 6,093 downwards.
CTAGTTCGATAGAACACGGGATGTATGAGAATAAGCGCGTCGATTGATCTATCCGTGCACGAAACGTTCGCGTAGAAATTACGCAAAACAATAGCGGCGACGCATCGGAGAGTCGGAGAATAATAGGGATGACCTGGCGGAGATAGGGCTTGCAGTTGTGTTTTTACATCACCCGTCGACAAACGCATGTCTCCCCTCCCACCTCCTCCCCCCGCGTATCGACTGTAAACGATTTGTTTATACGAGCAGCAGTTTCCGGTCGGCCGATATTTCGTCCAGCGATCGGAAACATTCGCATTCTGTTTGTCCGTTCACAGCTCGGCTCCGATCAATCGCGATCGTTCGTAAACGCTCCGCGTTTACGATGTTTTTCATTACCGACATGTGAGTTCACGATCGTAGCCCACGGTTTCATTAGCGTGACGTAAATATCTGATCATGGCGTTTCATGCGCAGCACGGAAAGTCGATCGGCGAAATGTCGGGACGGAATTTTGTGCGAGAATAAAACGGATTAGCCAGAGCTATTCATCGTCAGCCATCGCTGAGAGTAACATTGATCTTCTGATGTTTACAACGCGACCATGGACGGTCGCGTATTCGTATTGCACGTTTCGACGCGCTTTAAAACAGAATTCGAACCGCAAAAATTGGCGTGCGTGTTTGAGTTCGCAATCGGGAAATTGATACCAGAAACACTTCTATTTTCATTTTTAATATAAAATATTGTTTTTCATCGTGCTTGAAAGGCTTGGAAAAATAAATAGTGTGGTGCATCAACTAAAGCATACATTCTATCAAAAATGTAAAAAACAACGAACCTCTGAGTCATAGATATGTATGTATGTACGTCAAGAGAATTTATTTAAAAATTTGATTTTATTGTAAATCTAAGTTTACGAATTTTGTAATTATATAAGTATCTTAATTTAATTTGGAGTCTCTTAAAAGTACGTTTTATTTGAAGTATCACTTAAATTCTATTCTGAAAATATTTTCATATTTCTTTTTTTCCAAGTTTTGCTTCGATATTAAACGACAGCTATTACGTCAAATATGATAATAAAGCTCATGATATGTCGTTATATACGCGAAGATACACTTGATTTATCATGGAATTCTATATCATATTTTAAAAGATGAAAAACTAGATTGCTTTTATATCATTTTCTTACCTAGTAATCATCTCTAGAAACTATGATATTAAATCTCTTTAATACCAAGCACTCACTTCGCAATTATTTCATAATTTTAAGTATTTCTTTTTATTATGTGCAAGAAGAGTATCTTTCGTGCACAAATGTTATAAATAAAAGACAGTTTATATCAGAAACTTACGAAGTGTGAATTACGACATTGTATGAAATAAAATACTGCAATATAATCGAATATAAAATTAATGAAATATTTTTTTCATTCAAATCTAAGTCTGTGTTTCTATCCTCAATACCGCGAAATATTTCGATGTATTTGAACGTAGTTGAGGCTTGAAACGACCCTCGGAACATTCTAACGCTAATGTTCGGAAGGGTTGGAAGTTACAAATGATGCTCGAGCGGTTCACGTAAGAAAGAGGTTGGCAGGGTGTAGCCGGAGGGCGAAAGGCGAAGTTACCTCGTTCGGAGATTAGAGAGATCGTACTTTCTTCAGGAGGGACCAACGGCAGACGACGCTTGTCCGAGTGGCACCGTAAACGCCGAGAATACGTTTTACGATCTTAGGGAGACGAGAGGTAATCGAGAGCCCTTCGAGCAGAAACTCTAGTAAAGGCAATGCAGTTTTAAACGCTCGTATAAACTTTCAGTATTACATTCGAATAATTATGCAGCTCTTGATTACTTACAGAAAATAGTGACGATCGTGACGCAGTCACGAAATGTCCAACACTTATACCGATCTTTTATTTTACATTTAAATTATCCAAAATTAATTGTCAAAATATCAATTTATTCAATTATTATTATTATTATATTAATTATTCGATGCAAATTGTATCGATCCTCGTAATAAGCATAAAAAATTCCACAAAACATTAAAACTATAAATTAGAATTATAGGAAGTGCTGAATATCGGATAAAGCATGTAAAATAAAAAAAGTGTTATCGAGAAAAGTGTCCCTACGGACCATATTTATACTTCGCAATTGGCGTGCTAAATGGGATCACATTTTGACATTTAATGCCACATATAACCGTTTGCTTGCAAGTTTTATCTAACGCTGAATATATAGCGGACAATGTGTCCATGGCATGATCGTTCGTTTGTTATTCATAGTTCGTATGTCGTCATTTCCGTATTGCACACGTAAAAAAGGGATATTGAACGTGCAATTACTTATGGTCGCATCGAGTGGTTTGATCGCGTGAGAGCGCAAACGATTCCGATGCCAAACATTTATCCGATAGGTATTGATACTTGTTTGATGCTCCTGCGAGATTCCTGGCGATATTAATATGCCCGCAGCGTGTTATCGATATTTCTCGGATGATCGTGTGCAACGGTTTTACCTGAAAATAGCAGGCAGATGTCTGTCGGTCTGAGAGCCATCATTATCCCCGCATTGGTGTGTGAGAGGTACTACATATATCCACTCCAGCCGTTGAATGAAGAGGCCGGCTCCGTTCAGGAAGGGCCGAAAAAAGAAGAGCCCTCCTCTTTTTTTCGCGAAAGTTATCCCCGCAGGAAAAACAGCTCTTTCCAGTTCGCAAGTTCCCGATCTCCGAGCGTCCTTTCGAAATACAGCCCGGTTCAGCATCGATCGAATATCGAGCAGCAAGCGACAGCAACTCCGGGCGAAGAGGCCGATTTGTTTGTCGGAAACGCGCTCCAGAGTTTTCCCGGAAAGTTTTCCCTCCTTCTTCCCGGGAACACCGGGGACGAAGGCGGAGTCGACTTACGTGTTGTCGAATAACTGGATCGACCCTCACCGAGTGTCCGCTCGCGAGCTACTTAAGTTCCTCACCCTTCCCGGGTCATTATTCAACCCCAGGCCGGCCAAACAGTGAAATCGCATGAGTCACGGAGGAACACGACGGTGAAATTGAAGCGGTCGAAAACACCTTGATTAAGTTGGTGACATTGCAACAAAATAGCTACCTGCTCTCTCTCTCTATCCAGGGATTAGAGTATTAACGCTGAATGAGTAACGCGATGAAATGTAATGGACTCCGCGACTTTAGAAACTTCCATATAATATTAAAGCGACGTCATTAATCTTCTATCTTTTTTTCCAACTAGTATAGAGAGAGGAGATTCAGCATTCCATTTTATATAATAAAAACTTCGTACAGCCTGTATTGTGATATATTATGCGGGGAAGAAAGTATCTTTTAAAATAATCTGAATTACACACATATTTCCGCAATGAGTGCGTTAATTCGAAATGTGAGTCGCGAACCGCAATTTCATTGCAAATGAGCCGCGTAGATTGTTTTACCGCATACACAGGTAATAGAATCCGACTTTGTAACTCTCGCACGGGTCGCGGCGCGGCCTTTAATCAACTCGGGAAAAAAAAAATAAAACTTCTCGATGGAGAGCGTTCTCGAAGCGCGGCGCGTTCGTTCTCGTTTATCTTCGAAAAGGGAGCTCGGGACAAGCGAGGAACGGAGGAGCGAAACAAAATAAAAAGGGTGCGCGCACACAATGCGAGCCGCACACGCAGGATGGGGGTTGTGGAAACTCGATGCTTCGCGTTCGAAAATGAATTTAAGCACACCGAAGCCCGTGTTACCGAAGTATCCGGTTCTGTGAACTTTGGTGATAAGTTTCATGAAGTGCACTTCGGATGGCGTATGTGCACGTATGCGCACTCGAAGCGTGTATCGTATTGCAACACGAATCGCGAAGTTACGAAACAAGTTTGAATGGGAATCACCGTTTCGGTTCGTTGCGTCCGATTCGATGTCGCGATCGATTGAGATAACTTCCAGCTTTCAAACGCAGATTCGCAGTTTAGTCGCATGTGGTACGGCGAGTTCAGAATACACGGATTGTGGAATTTTGTAACGTGATAAATTGACCGAAGTATACTCATCGAAATGGAACGTTCACTTTTCCTGATTTAAAGCTCGGGCTTCTTTATAAATCGCATTCGTCAGGAATATCTCTCTCACATTTTCAACTGTCAGGATTTACGTATTGTCGGAGAGATTTTTCAGACTAGAGATTATTAAATGTGTACAAACTTTTAGATACTGAGAGTTTTAAAGTCGCAATCCTTTAATGTACGATAATAATTATATATGATGATGGTTTCATGTATGTGATAGTGAGTGTAAATTTGCCACGATGCACGCAGCTGTTAAATAAATAAATAAAACAAGACGATATATCTTCAGACAAATAATTAATTAACTAGCCTATTAAATTATACAGGATATTCGCTTAAACTTTAATCTGACGAATGTTAGAGCCATCGCTATAAATATCTCACAACTTCTTTTGTCTTAGCTCTTTCTGATGGCTCTTTCCTCAATGCAAATATTTAACGGACATTTTTTTGCTCGGTATCCCCGGGGATTACCATAAAATGTAAAGGCAAACCGGAAAATGTTAGTAGTAAAGCGAAATCCAATGGAACGCTGGACAAAATCAACAGATGAATTGCAAATATATAGAGACTGTAAAGTTTGCTGAGCGGCGTTATTGGTAACAGCAGTGAGTATTTCTTTCTTTTCTTTTTAAAGGTTCTTATAACATTTTGGAGAAAAATGGAAGCTTAAAAATATTTTACCAAGGGAATAAAAAGTAAAATTATTTATGTGCAAAAGCGATATATCAATTTATCATTTCAACAATTTATTCTATATTCGCGAAATTTTATTCATAAATATAATGTTTATGCATATATCGCAAAAGAGTCAGTTGCATTTCCTTTTCGACAATGCTTATTAATGATAATCATTAGCGCGGAAAAATGAGCATTTTGAATGCATTATTTTGGCTATCTCTTTATTACACATAATTGCGCGTCGGAAATTCGATCCAGGCGCATCCTCGGCTATTATTTTACAATGGAGCACCAATAAAGCGGATTACAGCAGATAATAATAATTTATGCATGCGATAATTGATAAATTTTTCATTATTTGAAAATGAAATATTCTTAATAAAAAGAAATTGAAAGACCTTGATAAATATTTATTGCCGGGGAACATAGTACCAGAAGCGGCTCGCAAAACGTGTTCTACTGGCCCTATTTTTATCCTCTTTAAATTAATTGGTCAGAAACGAACGGAAAGACTAAAGTGAGCGTCAATACCGATCCGATGGAAGGATGACGAGGGAAATGACACGGCTTTATCTCGGAGAGGAGAAAAGGTCTCGCGATATAAAGGGCGAGGGCAGTAAGACAGCAATCTACAGCTCGGTCCACCGAGAGCTGTAACACCAGTGGAATCGAACTTGTAATAAGGTACGTCTCGCCCACTCACCAGAACTCGATTGCTCTCCGGGGACGACGCCGCCGACTCTTGTCTTCCCTTCGCTTCCTTCTTCTCCTCTTTCTCTTCGATAACCTTTCCGTACTACGTATTTTCCGGGCTCACGTAAAGGGAAGAAGTTTAGGAAGTTACAAGGCCACTTCGCGTTACATTTTCCCGTTATCGCCATTTCCTTAAGGTTACATCGGCGTGTCTTCGGAATTTCAATCTGCGTGCAAACCAAGATTCTCTACCCTTTTTCCATTCTCCGCAGAATTATTCTTTCTTTGGGAGAGGATACCGATTCCATTTGTCAAAAGTAGATTGGTACTCAGGAAAAGTACGTTCATTTTTTACGTCTTATCTGCGCGAGTTCCGTGTTTCGAAAAGTTATTGCAGCCAAATAAACCGACTGCACCGATGAGAAATATTTGTAACTGCACAACTTTACAGGTGAATTATTTGTTATAGTTTTCTCCTGATAAATCTTTTTTGTTTGTTATTTACAATAAAAACAATACGTGAAATAAATATAAAGTTACAATCCTTTTTGAAGTATACTATTGATAAAATAAACGTTGGTAACTGGAAATGTCCAAACAATACTTTTAATTGATGGCATTATATTAAATATATATATATATATATATATACACACAATATATTAAAT
>VBVR01001571.1:0-29020 GCA_011638315.1 Tetramorium parvispinum | reverse complement strand
CTATTATATATTATATATATAATTATTATATATATAATGGAGCAAATGCCATTGTGGCTGTAACGTTCACTGTAAATTTTATTCGCTACGCATCTAATACTCATTTGTTCAAGAATATCGATCTGTCACATCATGTATCGCTTATCATTACTACTGGTGTCTGCTTGTACTAGTGATTAAAATATCCTGTGTTGTATATATGTATATAATGTGTGTGTGTGTGTGTGTGTGTACTTCGTAATTCTCGAATATTTCTATAATCAAATATCTAATCAATTAAGAAAACTTAATAAATACCAAGACGATTATATCTTTTTCTCCCTTATTATTTAAAAAAATACGTATAATCAATTTTTATGGCAACGTGTCTAGCACAACTAAAGAAAATATTAAAAATCATCCATTCAACTCTGTGTTTTGGCATTTTACGTCCTTAATTATTACTCGCAAAGTGTAGTAAGGCTAGGAATTGTAAATTATCGTCTCTTCGATTTCTGTGTTTCAAGTTAAGTAGAGAACGACCTTATTTTCAATCTTTCCAATCTTTCTTGATCTCGAACGACCATTCCCACTTGAGGTGCTCGTGCTTGTCGTCGTCCGTGAAGAGAGAACTAACGCTGTAGGAGCCTCGCGCGACGACGCCGGCTGGCGCATCCTCAGGTGGAGTGGTGTACGACTGTAGTTCTGTTTTAGGAGGATACGAGCCCACCATATGCGTCATTTTGTCAACTGCAACAAAAAAATATATATATATAATAAATACATATAATAACTATGATAAACTATACAGTCAAATTATTGCACAATTCATTTACCCGTAACTCCTAATTTGCATTAGAAGCATTAACACACAAAAAATAAAAATTATTATAATTAACTAAGGATGATATCGTCATATTAGTTTACGAAACAGTAAATAATCATACCAGGTACGCCAAGGCGATAAGTCTTTTGAACGTATTTTAATCCATGCACGATCTCGCGTTGCACAATAAAGTCAATCCTGATTCTATAGCTCACGCCTTCCTTGATGATAAACGTCTGTTTCTTCAGCTGCGATAAATCGCCGGTCAAGTCCAGTTCCATGTCCGGCCGATCGGTGACACATAACGCCAATTTCTTCACTATTACCTTTCTAGGATCGTTAGGATCTGTAAGAGAAGAAACGTGTAGTGATTTAGAATCTTGTCATGTCACTTCTATTGTATTTACAGAGTAAATTATCTTTTTCTCAAATAGAATTGCCGTTTACTGATTAATTTTCAATGACAAATAAATAGAAAGGGAAAATAGACTTTAATATTATATTTATTCTTTAATATGATAAAAAATAAAACGTTATGTATAAATTATACTGAATCTTTATAAATTTACAATCAATTTGCATAAAATTTGCGAGAATTTCGGAGACTTCAAATTTTCGTGAGACTCAAATTGTAGTAGTGATAAAAAGAGCACAGCTAACAGCGAAGCAATAAATTAAAAATAAATACAAACATGACTGAGCAGGCACATCGAATACACGTTTAAAAAGATAAATGCCTACCTATTACGATACCGCCAGACTTCGCTTCTCCCAGAAGCGTCTCCTTATACTTGCGCAGACTTTCATCCTCCTTGTCGGCTTCCAGGATCTGCTCGATGGACTTCTCCGGCGGGGGCTTATAATTGGACTCCACGTCCGGCTCCTCGTCCAACGCATCTACATGATCACCCGTAGGGTCAGACATCGCTACGTTCAAACCAGGAAAGATATATATATATAAAAGACTTGCGAGAGAGAGAGAGAGAGAGAGGGGGGAGAGACAGAGAAAAGAGGGATAAAGAGGACGTGTTTTTCGCGCTTTATAAAATCCGCTGACGGACACTCCGGGAATTCGGCAACGGCGGCGCGTGGCAACAGATCACGACGGACAGCGGGGCGGAAAAGCGCGCACGTACCACGTATATCGGCGGAATATTTTTAGAAAGTTCCAAGCGAGAAAGAGAGAGAAGGAAATCGATCGAGCGGCCGCGCGTAATGACAGAAACCAGCGGGAGATCCTTCAATCTACCGCCTGCACCTTTTGCACCTCGGGACGAAACGAGTTTATGCTCGCGGAGCGAGAAGACGTCTGTCCCCTTTGTAATTGTATTAATCTACACCTTTTGTGCACTTGAAATAAGATGGATATACAATCGGACGTAGAACAGGAAATAAAAGGGGGAAAAAAAGAGGAAGGTTGTTTCTTGCAGCTGCACCGTGGCATACTTTTTAATATTTAAAATGTAATAGATGTATAATTAGACGTCGAGGAGGAGGAAAAGAGGAATGAAAAACGCGAAGTTTCAGTTATGAAAAACAAATCTAAAGTCGACAGAATGAAAAGCTTAAAGAGCGAATTTAAGGAGAATAAATATGAGATGTGGAAAGTGCAAATAGAGCAGCTTTGGAGGCTCATTCGTAACCGTAAACAATGTTGAGTCGTTAATTTTAATTACGCTCCAATAATTATACTCATTCAAAATGAAGACGAGTGTAAAATACTGAAGAGAAAAAGAAAACAAATCGACAAATCGGACAAATCTCGCGGCTCAGGTGTATTCCTTTTGCACTTTCTACACCTCCCGGCGACATCCTCCCAGACTTTTCGCCGTGAGACTCGAGATTTGTTCTTTGTGGCGCTCATAATACTTTCTACACTTAAAATAAAAGAAGTATGCAATTACACGTCAGAAAGGGAGGAAAAGAAAAATAAATAGTAGCAGAAGTTTAGCCGCGAAGAACAAAGAGCATTGTGCTCGGTCCCAGGTACGGCAGGTGCAGTCGAGTGCAGACAAGGAGAGCTTCGCGAAAGCGGAGTGAACCGATCATCAGCCATCGTTCCTTTCAGCTGCTCTCTCTCCCCTCTTTCCCTTTACGCTTCTCGGCCGAATCGCGAAGGAAAGCTCGCGCGACGCGTCGGCCTCGGGCGCCCTTCGTTCCTTTCCACGGCAAGCGAGGCGCAATTTCGCGCAGCTAGTCCGCCTCCAAGGACTCCGAGGCCGGCTCCAATGGCCCGCTCGATTCGATCGATTCTCCGAGCGAATTTCCCCACGTCACTCTTAGCCCCAGGTCTTTCTCGAGGACTAAAGTTCCTTTGAAAAACGCGCGGCCGAGGGGTTAACAGCTCCGCGAGACGCGGAGCCCGTCGAAGCCGGGAAGGCGAGCGCTCTCTCCGAGCCGACGGACTCCCGCGACGAGCGGCGCCCGGAGAGGAGGACACCGCGGCGACGGCGGGATCTCCCGCTGCGCCCGGCACCGCGCCAACACTTACCGTCGGCTACCTCGACTCGTCGGCTTGAAAGACGGCTCTACGACAGTACGACCGGCTCTCGCGTCGTTCGCGGGAATCCGCACCGGATTATCGGCCGATTGTTAATCTCCCCGCTCACCCGTGACAATCCGCCCCTCCGCCGCACGCACTTCACCGAGCGGAAGACACGGGCAATATGGCGGCGCGCACGGAAGGGCGGGTACTTCCTGCGGCCGCGCGCGAGGCGCGCCCGGACGGAGGTTATGTTGGTTTTCGCGGCTCGCGGACGCGTGTCCGACGTGTCCGCCTGGCCGCGGGAAATATCGCCTGTCATGATGTCATCTGTGATCTGAAATCTTTCGCGCGATGACGCGTTTATGAAGTCGCACGATGAAGTTTGCACTTCTTTCTATCGAAGATGCTCGAGATATCGATTCTCGTTCGTCTATCGATATGGCGCTAAACTTTTGATTTGCGCTATATTGATAAAATTGATTTGCGTCGGCCAAGCCTTTTATTTTAATCGTGATCAAATGAAGATTGATGTATAATTGTTCTATTTTGAAACTGTCGAGTTTTAATAATTAAATAAAAATTGTTTTAGTTGTTTTTCAACTTATTTTTTTTAATTAAAGATAATCTTATATATGAAATCCCCCCCCAAAAAAAGAAAGGTAAATTTCCAATTTACTGTTATTAAAATATAATTAAATGTTTTGTCGCGTCATATTTATTATCGTTATATTTAAAAGGTTCGATTCTTTTAATTGGTCTAACATGTATAATAAAAAAACTCGTACCTAGAAAGATCACCTAACTTGTATCTGTTACACACACAATTCTATTCTATCGGGATTACAGAAGTGTCTGCTTGGAAAAAGAATTCAATCTCGTTTGAATACATCCTGGCAATATTCCAAGAGCGCGTCTACTCCGGCTTTGTTTCTGAAATTCGGCCGACAGCCGTGCAGCTTTTGGTGCAGCAGCTCGGGATAGATCTTCGCAACGCGTTTTAATGCGTCTGAAAAAAAAACATTATTTATTAAAAATAATATTAAATACCATACTTGTACTATAGTATATTAAGAATTGCATTACACATCATATTGAATTAAAAATTATAACTCGAATCATCGCTGAAAAGAGTGACGGAAAGAACGAAACCGTTGACCGTTACCCAACATGACCTCCTGGAAGCGAGTCTCCGGATCGTCCAAATGAATAATCATCGTCGTGTACAGGGCATCGATGTGACTCCTGCTGACGACAGTGTCGTAATCTTCAGACGCGGCGCTCCACACGTCCACGAGTGCTTCCACCGCGGCGTAGCGAATGTCATCGCAACCGTCGTCGAGCCTCTTCAATATCACCGGATACGTGCGATGGATATGCTCGTCGTTCAGACAGGACAGCCTCTGTCCGATCGTTACTAACATACAAATAGCGCGCATGGAATATAGCCGAGTCTTTTTCGCCTTATCGTCCACCAGGCTGACTAGAACGGGCGCGATCTCGTCGTAAATGGACGGAAACTGCTCCGCCGTGAGGGATATTCTAGATTTATCGTTCTTCTCGTTCGTGGATGACTCCGTTTCATTAATCTCATCTTTATCGTTGGGATTAATTATCTTGTTCTGTAAAACAGCGCAGAGGCAACATACGGCCGCCGTGCGAATGGCTTCGGCTGCTCTGCCAGCGGCCCAAATCAGTCCAGGCACGATCAAATCCTTGATAATCGTGTTCACGAATTTATGCGGATCCTCGATGTGACGATGTAAATTCTGATTGTTCAGAAAGTACTCCGAAAGCAGAATAAAGTGTCGCAGCTTCAGCTCGGGATCGGCGTCTTTGCTTGTGGTTTTCTCGAAGATGGGTAACGCGAGGTCCATATTACGCGACATGGCGACTCCGGCGCGGCTCAGATAAGCGCAAAAAATCTGTGATTCCGCGCTGTGAACCGTCCACGAGGCGCAATCATCGTGAATTGACGTTATCAGCGGTCTCACGTGATTGCAGAAAAGATCCTCGATGCCCTTTAGTGAGTTTATGTTGACGAGTACCTCCAAGAGTCTGTCCGCTTCCTCGCGAATGGAAGGCTCCGTGCTCATCGCGTACATGGTGAATATTACGGTGAATAAAGCTTGCGTAATCGCCATGCAATCCTGCAATTACAATATGTCGTTAAATCTAAGAATTAAATCAAAGAAGAATAAAGTTTTGATTAAAGTAAACAAATGAATGTAACATATGATGTGCGTATATAATGAAGGATAAATCGTATCCCGACCTCTTTACAAACTACGAGAAGGGAATTACAGCAGGACAGTATCTGACGTTGATAGCTGCTCTTTTTACTCTGACAGATATCCGGCTGCTGCAAGAAGTTGGCGATCTTATCCAGCTCTTGCGACAGAGCCCTCCGTTCGCTGCCGCTAATGATCGCCGCGAAGACGCGCAAGTGTCCGATCGTCGGAGACTCGTCTAGAGTAGGAAGCACCAACTGGCAGTAAATCTTTGGTTGCACGAAATAGCCCAGATATCGCGCCGCAGTTTCCACGCAACCGACGACTCTCTTGTCCTCGTCATTGCAAGCGCTGTAACAAATCGCGCTGTAATTAGACTTTTTTAAGTGACAAATTTTTGTAAAGAATTTTGATAAAAATAAAATGATTTTGGTAAGAAATAACCAACCTCTGAATTTTATATAATTTTTAGAGTAAAAATTAGCCTTACCGATACATAGGCGGCAAGAGCTTTTCAATATGTTGCGTAACGTCCTCTTCAACATTTAATATCAATACACAGAGCAATTGTGCGGAACGCACACGTATATCCGGCAACCAATCTCCAAGTTCGGCGCTGATACCGTTAATAAGCTTACTAAAATTCTGTTGTGCGATCACGCGACATCCCAAGTTCGGTCTGGAAACTTGAAATGACAATCTTATATAGCTTGAACTTATATTCTTGATGTGACACGCTAAATCGTTAATAACTTTTCAAAAATGACTTACTCTCTGGAGGATAATGCTCCGGATCTTCCATAAGAAAGTCCATCTTATCTTTTAACTTCTCATCGTTTTCGTTTTCCTCCAAATACAATTTTCCCGCAGCGTCCCACATATCTGCGGCTTTCGCACGAATCTCCGCAAGCTCATCGTGCAACCCTGTCATGATCAGGGGAAGAAGTTTGCACCACCAGCCATATCTGTCAGGTAACTGTACCAACCAACGGCCGGAGACTTCAATTACCGCTTTAAAAAGTTTAATACAATTATATGCTTTATAGATATCATTCAATATAACTGTACAAAATCATGTGAAAGAACTAAATAAAAAATTACGAAATTGATAACATAATGCTTTTTTATTATAAAATGTTATGAAACGTACCTTCCCTAACAATCCCACTTTGATCAAAGAGCCTCTGCGCCAAGGGGGTTGCCACTTCTTCCATCGACTTGCTATTTCCATACTGAATCACATCTCCTATCGCTTCAACAGCGGCGAGCCGAACTCTGTAGTGTTGGTGCGTGAAATTGCTCAAGATAGGTTTTACTAAGTATTCCGATTGCGAATAGAAGTGCCTCGACAGAGTCGTCGCGTAGTCCGATATACATCTGCAGCTCTCCTTCTTTACATTCGGATAGTTATCCGTAACGGTGCGCGCCAATATTCCTGTCACGTCCTGAATATACGGCGCCAACAAATCCTTGTACTTCCGAATTATCAGTCGTAAAAGCGAGACGCACTTCAGTCGCACTTCCTCCGACGGTTCAATCAGTTCCTGCATGCCCAATCGTCTGGACATTATCGGTAAAATGTAAATTATGTGCTTGTCATCGGGCGGCAGAGCTTCCAGAAATATTTTCAGTATCCCTACAGTCAGATCTCGACATATCTCCATATTATCGTTCATGATTCTAACTAGAAATCTGTGTACAGCTTGCCACAGTTTGACCAGATCGTCCGGTTTCCGCGATATTTCCTTCTGAGATATGTTTTTCAGTATTTCCTCGAGTGCCTGTTTGCGACGTATCTTCTCGTCCGCTTGCAATGAAACGGTAATCTTATTTAATTCGAGATCCAGCGCCATGCTATCTGAAATTGATCTTTCTTAGAATAGGTAATGATGTAAAATTACAAATCCTTTATATGAACTTTGCGGAATACAAAGGAAAACATATTGATTTAAACACTGTGTGTCTCCATGACAACACATTCTTATTTGGATTGATAATATGATCTTTTCTCTTATATAATTTGTAATGCAAAACGGTTGTCGCTATTCACATATTCTGTAAATATCTGTTTCTTCTTATTTAATAACAAAAATATTTACAAAAAAATCTTTATATCTTGAAATATATTTATTATGTCTTGATCTAAAATACATTTTTAATTATACAATAAAACTAGCACTAGATCACTGGTAAGCACAGAATACACGTCTATTATGACTTTACAGAGTCCTAAAATTTTACAGTATCTATTATGCAACGTCTATATTTCGTATTCGAATACGGTCATAATTGGCTAATTTATATTACTCTAATATGTACTATAAAGAAAAGGTGACTACAAAGGAAATATACATTAAGACGTTCGGCCGATTATTTTCATTAATGAACGCAAGAGACTAGTATTATTACGTTCACTGCTATTTCACAAGTTAGGGAAATATAAAAATAGTGTAGAAAATTAAGAGACGGATATGTATTCTGGACATGGTCCCCGGCATTGAATTTTTGTGACTTTCAACCGCCATTTATTCATGATCAAGCTGTATTTTTTCACGCGTAATAGTCTAGTTCCTAATCTTCCAAAGTTACATTTTTAAACAGATACGACATCGACTCTTTATTGTGTATACGTCGAATTGCTTCCGCTAAAAGAATACTGATATCGACAGTCTTGATTTTCGGGCATTGCATCTTCTGCACCTCATGAGGAATCGTGTTGGTTACAACGACCTGGAAACAATTTAACAGAAACGTTTTTTCATATCAGTTAACTTGCAAAACTCTTGCTTTGATATATTACCTCGTCAATTGGAGATTCCTCGATGAGCCTAGGCGCGTCTGAACTAAGTAAACCATGCGTAGCTAGGACATATATTTTATAAGCTCCTCCCTCTTTAAGTACCTCGGCAGCTGCTACGTACGACTGTACATCATCTATCATATCATCCTGCAAATTCATTTCTCTCATCGTAAATCGTAGATCGTAATCATATGGCGTATACGAATATATCATTTTACTCACCACCATAATAGCGATACGTCCTCCGACATCTCCGACAACACTTATAGGCGGCTTTTCCTTCGCTGGATGCAAAGGTACGCCCACGCCAACTTCCATCGTACGCGCGGCCATGGCTAGTGCAGGTGGCGAATAGCGACCGTCGTTCATATCGGATTCAGCCTCTCTCTGTTCTCCGTGAATCACTGCGATTCCCAGGCGCAGCCTTTCAGCATAGCTAGTCGCTTTCTTAGCACTACCTGGATTTCTTGCAACGATCACAGAATTATGATAGTCAGGAATCTGACAAAGAAAAGATACAATTTAATTGATAAAAAAAGCGTGATATAAAACAAAACACATACACACACATACACATGTGGAGTGATAATGTGATGACATGTGGATTTAAACATTTTAAAATAAAGATATAATTCCGCAATATTTTTAAAACAGGAAAATATTTCATAAATATATTTTTAATTCAAGATAACGGTGTCATTTAAAATAATTCGCTATTATTAATCTAAGATTAGTTTTATGGAACTATTACTATTAATAATTTGCAATGATAGGTATGTTAAAACTTGTCTTGTTACATACGGATTCTTGAATGTACTGCAGAAGGAATGGGCTAGCTCTCAGATTATCCACGGGAACGTCAAAGAATCCTTGGATCTCTTTCTGATGAAGATCCATGGTGATAATATGAGTTAGGCCGCTCGTGCACAGCATCTTCGCCAATAGCTTGGACACTATGCAACCGCGCTTACGCATTTTGCATTGCTTGGAGTAAGGTAGATATGGAATCACTCCCACAATGTTTTTGGCCGATGACGTTTTACATGCGTAGGCCATGATGAGAAGCTCCATTATGTTATTATTTACATCCTTCGTACCAGTCTGGATTATATACAGGTCCTTGCCGCGTACAGAATCCCCTATCTCCACCATCGTCTCGCGATTTGTTTTATGGTATACTGCGCAACCGCCAGGCTTCACTCCCAAACGGCTTTAAACATAAAAAAAAAATAACATGCAAAAATCTTTCCCATTCTTTCTTCGTCAAATAGTCATTTAAACATTACCAACATTCAAACAATATCAAATATTTAACTTTAGACACATAATTAGTAATGAGCAAGCTATATAATAAACTTATATACTTATTTGCAATTTTATATGTATATAAAAATATTGTTATATTATTTTTTATTTAAACTATATGTATATTTATATGTATATATGTTAGCATCAAACTTTTAATTTAAATAAAAAATAATATAACAATATTTGTATTGATTTTTAGTAATACATGTAATTATTATGCATCAATTAAAAAATAATTGTTAAAAAAAACAAAATAATATAAATATAAATTTGCATCTATTTTAAATCAATAATTTTCCAAAACTGTTTGAAAATTACTGCTTCTTTCCATTTGTTGACTTTTCTCTTTTCTTGTGTAAAGTATAAATAAAATAAATAGCACAGTATATATAAATTGTAACACAACACCTGTCCTTGAAACAACAAATTTAGTATTGAGTAATATTGCAATATGTCGGAAAACATATCGGTTTTCGCATATACATTCCGCATATTCCATCGTTCGGCACTCACTTTGCAATCAGGTCGGCGAGCTCCGGATGGGAATTGCCCGCGATGATGACTATGTCCGATGAAACTGGTTTCTCCATTATTCCGACGATCGTTCAGCGGATGCGTAACAACAATGCCGAGACCCTTCGAGAAACGAAGAGCGGCAATTACCTAGAAAGAGTCTCGCTTTACAATCTGTCGTCTCTCGATTTCCAAATATGAGCGGCCGAAAACTGCGCGTCTCGGAGCGACGGAAAGACTTATAACTATATGTATATATACACATACACACACACACACATATATATATATACTTCGCAACGTGACAATTTTAATTCGCCTCCTTGATGCGTAGATCCTTTTCAACGTGGTTTGCGGCAAAAAAGGTCGTTTATTCGCGTGACTCCGTCGGCGTGACGTGGAACGGAGACGCGGGGGCGAGAAAACGTGCGCAAAATGTGTTAGCGTACCTCGCGATAAACAAACAATCGATCAAACTTCGTCCCCTCACGCGCTTCCGACGATGCAATCACGTTGCGGCCGTAAACCCCGATTAGCCTACTCCCACATCCGTCCGCTCTCGCGTACCCCGGTGTCCCCGGTGCCGCCCGACAATCGTCGCAGTATTCAATAGCGAGGGGCGTTCTGGAAAAAAAATCTTTGAACCGTCTCCAATTGTTCCTGGCCACCTCGCCGACCGTCGCCGACAGGTCGCCGTCGCAAAACGCGTGCCCACGTTAAGCCCGTAGCAGACTACGAGCTTGAGATTGAATCGGAGTTCGAGCCAATTGGAACGGGGCTAATGTAAAAGTTACTTTGTAAGCGTCGCTCTGATTGGTCCAACTCCGAGCTAACCTCAATTTCAATCCGCAGGCTGATGCGGGCTTTAGGTACATTTGACATCGTCTACCCTTCGCGCGCGAAGCTGTCTGAAGTTGGTCACTTCCGCTGTGCGTTTAGTGACTGTCGAGTTAGAAAAATTATTTAAAATCTTTCATTTATATCTTCTAGAAACGCCATGTAATTTTTTGAAAAATAATAGTTTGAAAAATTTTTAATTATTTTTTCCATTTCTTTTTTGAATTTCTTCTTTACCACAATTTGATGTGGCATTTTATTCTAATAGAAATTATTTCTCTTATAATAAAAAAGATCAGAAATTGTTAATTTTATCTGAAGATTAATATTTGCTAATTTTACGTTATATGATTTTTTAGACATAAAAAAATTGGATTATAAAGGGTTAATTCAACATTATGTAATGTATTATTTCTTAAATTTTCTCTTTTTCTCTCTCTCTCGCGTATGTCAAGATTGCAGACAATTATGCAATTGTTAAATGTCAAATGAAGACATATATGGAGCAGATTGTATGTTTATCGTATTAATCGCAGACGACAGAAAAATGGACCAATCACGGGACTGAAGGACATCATAATGTTCTGCGCATCAGGAGCGTGATTGGTTGGACTCCATTATGCAACTCCAAATCTGTCTGCATCGGCCCTTAAGTGCGATTTGAAAGGCGGTTTTCTCGGCGGCCTCGGCGAGGTTAACTAGGGCTTAGCGGTGTCACCTAACCTGAGGTGACCTCAATTCCTGTCGGCTCGCTGTGGAGGAGCCGAGGAATCTGAAATAAAATTTACTGGACCATGTAAACGGGAATATATCAATGGTATAATAATAAAAAAAGTGTTTTCTTCGGTAGATCAGTGATGTGATAATTCTGAAAAACGACGTAACCTGTAAATGTAACCTGAGAATGCAAAGTCAAACAGCTATCAATATCAATATCATATGTGACAGTCAGTGATAATGCAGTAAAAAAAACTTTAAAACTGAAAAAAATATAATTTATCTTTTTTTTTGAAGACACGATATGTTGCAGATAACTGGAGTTTTTGGGCCTATCATTAGGCTCTGGAGATAATACTGGCTGCCAAAGATATTAGTCACTTATGGCTTTCTAACAGAGCTTCGTTCGATCATCTTTAATCATTTGATTAGCCTCTCACTTGTACATTCGACAACCAGTCAAAGAAACATGCATGCGACACGCGCCGACACGTCCGAAAGGCGGTTCGAGATACAGTGCAAGCTGGAGTCGGAGATCGCCGCTCTGGAAGCGCTGAAGGAGGCTGAGGAGCGCAGCCGGCGATTGACGAGCGGAGTCGTAGGAATACTCTCTTCCTTGGAAGATCGTTTAGCTACGTTGCGTCGTACGATACTTCCTGTTTACAACGAGACGGGAAATCTCCAGGCTCAGCAACACAGTAAGTATTTGGTGTTATCACTTCCTAAAATCTTGTCCTTTTAATTCTCCTCTAAAAATTGTTTTAACATTCTTCCCTGATTATTACAGATATAGAGAAGACTTTAAGTGTCCTGGATCATGCTATTGGGTACTATGGAGTGTGTCAGGAGGTGGAAGCCGTGGTACGCGCCGAGCCGAGCGGACCCGGTGGCCTGGACGGTTTTCTCGAGGCAATGAATCGCCTGTACAATGCGCAGCGGTACTTCCAGAAAAACAATCCCAGCTCCGTCGAGTTGCAAAACGTCACGGGTCTCTTCTCGACCGGCCTAGATTCACTTTACGCCGAGTTCCACGATATCCTCAATCGCCAAAGCAGGCCGATCCTTCCCATCGTGCTTCTGGATCTGATCGGCTCCGACGAGGACACCAGCGGCGAGGATGCGCCGCAGTCTCTGTGCCAACTGCCCGAGAGCGTTATGAGCGATCTGCTCAAGATCGCCGGATGGCTCGAGGAAAGGGGGCACCGTAAGCACACCAAGATGTACGCCTCCGTACGTTCCGCCATTGTCCTTAGGTCTCTGCTACTGCTCAAGGAACACCAGAGAAGCGCCAGTGGTGGTAGCACCCACGGCGGGAGTCCTATGCCTGTAAATAAACAATATACACTGTAAATCAGTAAAAATAGCCCTTACAGAAAAGAATTACTGTGCAATGATAAATTGGCTAATTGGCAATGAAAAATCACTATAATGTAGTAATTTTATTTATTTATAGTATAATAAAATTACTAAGCAACAATTATTACGTACTGGCCAATTTATTACTGCACAGTAATACTTTTCTGCTAGGGCTGTAGCTCTTGAAATATTATCTATGCTAACATAAGCATTTTCCACAGCGAGCGAAATTCGCTAATCGACACTCTTTGGACGGCCAAGAAAACGCAGGGCGTAAAGCGTCGCGGCGGCTGCAGCACGCATTGGACAAGGCCAACAGAATGCTGTTGAAAGCATCGCAAACGACGAGGCTGAATCTGGCTCTGAACTCGGTGTCTAGGAAACCGACACAGCTCGCCCCGTACTCGATGGAGGATGCGGCGCCCGACGAACAGGAGATGGAGAATTATCTTCTGCTCGCGGCCGGCTTGCATAAGCTAATACAAGCCGAGCGCGCGCTGGTCGCCAAGATCCTGCCAGCCTCCCTGCAGGCGCAAGTGCTCGAAGCGACGGTGCGCGACGCGATGGACCTGGTGGCGCACGACGGTGACAGCATAGCCACGCGCGCCAAACGTTGCATCACGAGACGCGATTTCTCCGCCGTTCTCGTGGTCTTCCCGATTCTGAAGCACCTCGGCGAACTGAAGCCCGACCTCGAGAGAACGGTCGAAGGCTGCGATTACGCGCTCCGCTCCAAGTTCGCGTCCGTACTCGACACTTTACATACAACTGTACGTTTCGTCGCATTTATTCTTAAATTATTTAGATGGCCCTGTATCTGAATTTTTATTTTAAATAGCAAAAAATCTTAAATTAATATTCACAATTAAAATGTTTTAACATAATCAATTGAATCAATTTAAGAGTCGTCAAGTCATAAAAAGTTGAAATTATCGGTTTCTCACAGATAATTAGTATTTTTCGAAAAATGCGTTGCTAGCATATCTTATTGGTAAAAATATTTCATCCAGTATTTTAAACACTGAAACGTGAGTAAAGTAACTTCCGGTTGATGTAAATGGTATTTTTTGTGATAAGAATACAGATATGCCAATTGAATGAGTCATAATGAAAGAATTTTCCATGGTCTTATACATTTCTGAATCATCATTCTATGCGCGATATTTTACATTTTATGAAAAAAAATGCAAATTGAATTATTTACTTTAAAGAATACTGTTATTATATAGTAATAATGTATAATGTTAATATATAACATGACAAAAGAATTGTTGTAGATAGAAACCAGTAAATTTTACAATTTTATTTAATTATTTTTTATGCGTTTGGTTACTTGTCATAAATTAAGAATAAAAATGCATAACATAACATAATGAAACAGACTATTTAACTTTGCAGGGTGCTAAAGCTTTAGAAGAGTTTGCGGAAAGCGTGAGAAATGAATCCGGCGCGGGTTTGCCGAAGGACGGTACCGTGGCGGAAGGAACTAGTAACGTCTTGGTCTTTCTGGAACAGCTGGCTGAATACGCGGATATGGCTGGTGCCGTTCTTCGACGCAATCTCTTCACAGACCAGTCTGTATACTCAAGAGATCCGGAAAATGTACATAAAGTAGTTCTCGGTACATACATCAGTAAGTTCGTGTCCATTATGATGGTTTATTCTCCGTAATTTAATTTAAATTGACTGAAATACCATTGTGGGAATATTGTTGACGAGACTATTTTGTCTTCTTATAGAAAAGGTTCTTGCTCAATTGAATCTGGCGCTAGTGAGTAAAAGCGACGCGTCTTATTCCGATCTCGCTTTACGAGCTTTATTTCGGCTGAATAACCATAATTACGTGGTTAACGCTCTCAGTCGAAGTTCTCTCATGGAGCTGCTCTTACTGGCCGAGCCAAGTGCGGAACAAACGTATCAGGATCTACTTTTCAAAGACAAAAACAATTACGTTACTACGACATTCTCCAAGGCCCGATCGTATCTCGCAGACGAGCCAGGTTTGTGCCTTAACGTTTAAAGTTTTCAACGAAGGTATAAGTAAGATTCTAAATACTTCTTAAGTCACAGAAAGAAATAGCAAACACGTGTGTTTAGATCGCATTCATAATATCGTGTATTGTTAGTCTACTTTCTGAAACAATCACGGAAGTTTTCAACAATTAGCGGATCTAGGACTTATCGTTAGTCGCATTAATTTCTGTACGCGTTTCTCCCCTCGCATAGATCTCGCCGCCAAAACGTTGAAGGAGAAGTTCTTGGGTTTCGCGCGAGAACTCGAGGAAGTGGCCAAGTGTCAGCGTTCATACTCGGTGCCTGATAGATGCTTGCGCGAGGAATTAAAGAAGGAACTGCACGAGGCGATCGTACCGCTGTACACAGCGTTCCACAACAAGTATCGCGGCACGTCGTTCTCGAAGAATCCGGCAAAATACATAAAGTACACCCCCGACCAGATATCGGCGCTGATCAACACGTTTTTCGATACTGCCGCGTAATAATGTACATGCGTATCGTACCGAAGATTGTTTTTTTTTCTCGACAAGGAATTAGCAGAGTATTTAATAAACACCCATTTAATAAAGCATATTTAGTTACAATAGTTTTATGATTCTTCTTCCGTACGGACCGAATCTTCATTTCTTTCTCAAAACAGATTGCACAGAAATTAATATGAATCTGCGATGATTGAGAGTCTAGTTAGGTCTTGGTCCAGCTTCCCCTCCCCCTCCCCGCGTTTTGTTTTATATATATTTATAATATATATATAAAAAACAAGTAACGATTTAGATTCGATCAGCGACTTAATATATATATATATATATATAATCTATTTATATATATATATGTATAGATGTATACGGCCCGTATTACCACTTACAATATATTCATACGCGTGTGTACGTAAAAGTCGTATACTATACGTGGTAATAAGTAGGAATACATTTGAAGTTCAGCATTTATGTACACTTGTTATGTTATAGCAAATTTTCTCTCATTACATACTTACACACTCGTACTTTTTTCTTCCATGCCGACAAGTCTTTCAACTTTTTTCGCACACAAGAAACATTCACGCATCCTCTGCTTCAGTAGTTGTATCTTTTTCTTAAATGCGACATTTTATACCGTTTTTTTTCCTCTCAATTCCAGCTCGATGACACGGCAATTCCTGTGAGAAAGAATGTAATGCATTGTGCACACTATAATCACAGATCGTATCGCGCAAGAGACACTCGCAAGTTCAACACGAAGCAGAGAAATCGTTAAACTCGATTTGACATTTATACTTATATCACATACATCTAGAACTCTTGTACAGTTAGCTATTTTTTCTTTTTTTTTTAATTATGGTATGTAACATTTACGATGTTAACCAATTTAGTGGAAGAAGGAAGCCATGTTATGCGGCCGCTGCGCTACCGATTCCGCTTGGAAAATATAGCTACAGGTGTTTTTTTAAAATTTTTTCGCATGCCTATCGATTAATTATCGTTTCCAGGATCATCATGAACTCACCTTTAAAGCAAAATTATTGTTAAACCATTGCGGGTGAACAGAATTAAATATAGAACGTGCACAGTGAACATTGACATTGGCATTGGCATCTAACGCCTTCAATTGAATTTTATATACAATTTCTCAAATAAACGTAGGATTTTTTTTACAAACATAACTCGGTATTTTTCAGAGGCTAACGAATTCTCTTTGTGAAAGCAACTCTGTTGAAGCTTTGTTAAAGCTTTCAATGATATAGTATTGTGTTGAATGTTCAATCAACGGAATCAAAAGAAATACTTGTGGCTGCTCTAAGTACTTGGAGAAATGGTATACATGCATGAAGTTACCGTTATTCACATTTATAATGAACATCTATATGAATATCGTCCAAACAGGTTTGCCATGTATTCTACGTACATATCTCTAAAAAATATTCTCTCTCTCTGGATTCATATCTTGATGCATATTGAAATTCTTCGCGGTAAGGAAAACTACTGTTTTTTCTTTTTTTTCCCCTCATTTTAAATGCGTTAACTATACGTGTCCTACCTAAAAATGTACAATGGCAAATAGCATAAAATGGTTTTCCTCTTTGATTAAACTGATCAGTGTTTGGACGCTTATACAATTACATGGTAATATTTGCTTTTTTTTCTTTTACCATTCATTATATAATTATTAATTGTAATATTAATAACGTACTTCTAATATACTGTACAGTGGTTAGTTCAGTTATTTTGGCTTCTTTTACACTCCTCTCGCTTAGAACATCCAGTCGATTCGCATTTATAGCCCTATTATGTGATCAGACTGTCTAGACTGGAAGTTTTGCTCGCGTAGACAGCAGAAAACCTTCTTAATTTTTTTTTCTCTTTCCTTTAGGATGCCACATGCTGGAGGCCACATAAGAATAAATTTATACTTCGAATTCACGATTTCCTGTGAACCCTCTTTTGTTTTGCTCGCTGGAATTTTATACCGAACTGACGATTTGTGCGCTTATGCTGGCAGATGTTTGCAGCCTCTTTGCTGGCGTAGGCTGGTACGTAACTGGGGTTCCAATTAATCGGTAATTCACCCGATCGATTCGATTGGTACACTGGAGATGAGACGACGAGACACTTTTAACACATTCCAGTACCAACGTGCAAAGAGGGATACATTTAATATTATAGAAGGAAACATCTGCGCTTTGGCTTCACTTGCAGAACGGGGCACAG
Organism: Tetramorium parvispinum; assembly: GCA_011638315.1. Classification (NCBI taxonomy): domain Eukaryota; kingdom Metazoa; phylum Arthropoda; class Insecta; order Hymenoptera; family Formicidae; genus Tetramorium; species Tetramorium parvispinum. The sequence goes on along the minus strand of VBVR01001571.1, from coordinate 11,250 downwards.
CACGGCGCGTATCGCCTCGTCGAACACAGTCTTCAAGCCTTTCTGCGTCAGGGCGGAGCATTCCAAGTATTTGACAGCGCCAATTTCCTTTGCCATTGCCAAACCCTGCAGTAAATGAGACACATATTGAAATGATAACGTTCTAAATATTTGTAACAATTATTGGATATATCAGCCCAATGTTGTTATTCGTACATTATCAATTTTCTTGACATTTATAATTTGTAATGTATTTGCTGTACAGCTAAAAATGTAATGATTTCTCAAACATAATTACTCTTTTTTTCTCTCTATTCTATGTGCATTTTAATCAAAATTATTTGTATACTCTTTAATGGCTTTAATACTTTTTATAATCGCATTATGACAAAGAAATTAGGACAAACCTGAGGATATGTAATGGGAGCTAGCTTCTTGTCTTTCAAACGCTCGATAGTCTCCTTATCCTCGCGTAGATCCAGCTTAGTGCCAACTAAAATAATCGGAGTGGCAGGACAGTGATGACGTACTTCCGGGTACCACTTGGCGCGCACGTTCTCGAAACTCGCTGGGTTCACTAGCGAGAAGCAAATGAGAAAGACATCGGTTTGCGGATAGGACAACGGCCGTAGTCTGTCGTAATCCTCCTGTCCCGCCGTGTCCCACAGGCCGAGATTAATCGGCTTCCCATCTACCATCACATTGGCGGAGTAATTGTCGAACACCGTTGGAATGTACTCCCCAGGAAATGCATTGGTGGTGTAGCTTATCAGTAGGCACGTTTTACCGACGGCACTGGGGAACAGAAATGCAACAATTAGCCGACCCGTTACATAAATGCGAGTACAAGTACGAAAGTTTCATGTTTCATGAGTAACGTCTCGTTAGATGAATCATTGCGCGTGGTGCAAAATTTCCATTCGCGAATCGCAGGTCGCTCTTCTCTTGGCGGAGAGACGGCGCCGACGGTCTTTTCTTAGGTCGGAGCTGAGCGCGCGCTCCCGTGCCGCGTGTCGACGGCCTCTCGTCATCGACGGGAACGGCCGGAGTCGAGCGGATGGCACGCGCGCGGGAGGAGAGGGGCGACCGCAGCGGGGAAACCGTAACGTCCTGCATGCCGTGGAAACACGCGCGTGAACACGTCAACGTCGCCCCGCACACGGGCGTGGTGGCCTCGCGGGCGAGACGGGGCCAGCACCGGGGGCTCGCGGGAGCCCCCGGGGAAGCGAAAAGGAGGCCGAGGGAGCCCGGGGCTCGGCGTCCCCCGAGCGATCAACCGTCCCCGGCCGAGGGCGGCGGATCCCTCGACGGGTCCCTTTCAAGGGTCCGTGGCGCCCGCGGACTCCGGATACGGCTAGCGGATTCCCCCGCGGTGGTCCCTGCCGTGCTACCTACCCGTCGCCGACGACCACGCACTTGATGGCTTGCATCCTGGATGTCCGATGCCGTCTCCGTAATACACACGGAAGCACGTAAAATCCCGCGATACACTAAGTCGATTCTAAGCGGGAGGGAGAAAGACACACACGCACGTACACATACAGGCACGCAAAACGAGAGAGAGAAAGAGAGAGAGAGAGGGTGGGAGAGGAAGAGCCAAACGGCACGGTACGTACGCGACAGGAAGAGGGCAGCGGCGACGGATGAGAGAAGAGGAGAGGATCGAAGGGGAGGGGGGAGGGACGTGAAAGGGAAGAGGTCGCGGGAGGAAGCGCGATGGACGCGGCGAAACGATTGAGGTTAGAGCGTGACGGAGATACGTGATGGAGGCGCGCACGGCGAAGCTCCAGCGACTGATTGGTCGGCCTCGACTGGCTGACTCGGTTGCTTGCTTGCTTTCGGTCGGCCCGAGGGCACACGAGCGCGCGGTGTGACGATCGCAGCGGGAGGCCAAGCACAGTTCGGCCGCGACGTATCTCGCGGGATGATTCTACGCGTCGAGCGGCGGCGGAGGGCGGAGGGAGGAAGAGTCCGCGGCACGCCTGCGCGGCGCGCCGACAGGTGGCAACGCTGGCGCTTCTCGAGCCTCCCGACGACGACGCCTTCGCGCGCGCAGTGACCCCGGGAGACCGCGCGACTCCACGGCGCATGCGTCAATGTCACGTGACTGCCCGAGCAGACCCGTGCTCGAATGGAATGTATGAACGGGGCCTTGTTACAATTTTTGTGTTTTTATTATATTGTTAGCTATATGTTACACACGACGTCATTAATATGTCTATTAATAATGCCTATTTTTACTAAACGCAGATTAACTTTAATCTCGGTTTAACTTACTTTCTGTCTATCTATCCTCTTTTAGTCTTAAGAATTAGAAAAGTGAAAAGAAAGTTAAAGCGAGATTAAAGTTAATCTGCATTGATAAAAATGGAGATTAAAGCCTAATTACATAAAGTTGGTCGTGTTCGGAGTTTATCTTCTTCTTTTCAATGTGGAAAGTAGTAGGAGGAGAAAGATAAACTTTGAACAAACTTCACATGGCTGGAGGCATTTCTGACACCGCGTAATACTAATAAAAATACTAATAACAATAATCATAAATATAATTATTATTGACACTTTAATGGCCGGATAGTTGTGATTAATTTTCACAAGGGTCGGTTTCTTTTGTCAAAAATTGAGAAGATTCTTATAAAATATTCTATAACTCTGAAGACCTAAATAAATAAGATGTTACGATGACGTCATTATCATTAAAATGTTAATAATTACTTGTGTTATTTATTTTATGAAACTTTTATACAATCTTCTTCGCGGTTTCCTATTTTATTCCCTCGAGGAGTGTAATAATATCAGGTTTTTCTGAATTCCACGTACGCTACTGTTCTACGTTATTGCGCATGCGTTGGAAAATCGCGACACTTTCGGATCACCGAGCTTGGCGTTTCACGTCGTACCGATGGATTTGACATTTCGCTTTTAGGTTATGTTTCGTTAGTCAACAATTAAGCAATCGGGTGGTGGTATCTTCTTTTCCTTTTCCTTTTTCTTTCATAAATATGCGTCTGAAGCTATAATGCCGCGGAAGATACGTGTTATGTTCGCAACCGCGACCGCGCTGGGTCTATGTCTCGTGATATTTCAGGTATAGGTGTGCGAATGATGTAAGTCGAACTGACAGCCACGCAAGTTAATTTGATTCTCTCGTAATTTTCAGTCATGCTTAATACTCCGCGACCGCAAACAATTGTCACACTCAGGTAATTTCTTACTGTCATATCGATGCTTCTCGACAAAGACTCACGTGTCTCGATGTTCTGTCACGCCCAGATGACGATGACGTGCCTGTGATATTGTGGTGGACGCCGTTCGGTAATAGTAACCGAGTGAAAACCTGCGGGGACGCTAGATGTTACTTTACGCACAATAGGACGTTTGAGAGCAGCGTACGCTTGAAAGTACGATCCCCCTTGCACTTCCACCTCTCCAAAGTTGGTTTGGAGTACGTTCTGATGACGTTTCGTACGCTTTTTTAGAGTATTCTGTTTTACGGAAGTAATCTCCGCGTTCGTGATTTGCCCGGTTGGAGAAGCAGTGCCATATCGTGGGGCTTACTTCACGAGGAATCTCCCAGGAATAATCCTATACTCGTTCACGAAGAAGCACTTAATCTTTTTAATTACTCCTCGACGTTTAGCAGATTTAGTAACGTACCGTTGACGCTTCTCGATTTACCAGGTCTAGAAGAATTAATTGGTAAATATAGACAAAAAGTCACTTTGTCCAACTATAATTTTCCAATAATTAACGATGGTCCGAAAATTTTACGGTGTTTTAAAGCCACGTCTCGACATTCGCTGTCAATAATGAAATTTTATAATTTACATCACTATAATGAAACGAAAGCCCAAGTCTCACGAGTCTGTAAAAAGATATAAGAATAGAGTGTTTGTAGGAGAGTCGTATTACATGTCTACCAAAGAGAAGTCTGCATTAATGCATGCAGAAAATTTAGCACCAGTATTATATATTCAGTCTGACTGTGATACCGCTAGTGACAGGGATCGCTACGTTATAGAGTTAATGAAACATATTCGGATTGATTCTTATGGTGCATGTGTGAATAATGCACAGCTTGACGACAGGTACATTTAACGTTTATAGTTAAAGCAATATGGTTTTAACTTGAGTAAAATTAATAATAGTCTATGAAACATATCTATTCAGGTTGAAGAACAACTACCTCGATATTTTAAATAATCGTGAATTCTTGTCCTTTGTGGCCAAATACAAGTTTACCATAGCCTTTGAAAATGCGATTTGCGATGATTATATCACGGAAAAACTGTGGAGGCCACTTATTGTTGGCTCTGTACCAATATATTACGGATCACCATCTTTTAAGGTACTTTTTTTAAATTTTAACATAAGTCTCGCAGTTAAATCTGTTTTAATTAGATTTTTGATTTTGTAGGATTGGCTTCCAAATAATAAATCTGCTATCTCAATATTAGACTTTGCCGATCCAAAAGAACTCGCCAGCTTTTTGCACGATCTTTTAAAAAATGATTTTGCGTATGAAGAATATTTGTCTCACAAATTAAACGAGCGCGAAAATCGCGTTACAAATAACGAGTTGTTACGCGTGCTCGAAAGGAGACCGACGGAAGACCCTAATGAATTTGGGAATTACATGGAAGAATTCGAATGTTTTGTTTGTGAACAAGTACAAAAGAATAATTTACACAAATTAGAAAAGAGTATAGTAACGAAAAGACAGTACAATTGTTCTCTGCCAATAAATCCGATAACAGGCGAAGTCAATAAGCGTAATTGGTGGACAGAACAGTGGAATATTGAGAAATGTGGAGCTAAGCTGTTAGCTCATTACATAACTAACAATATCAGTATTAGTATAAATCGTTTTACTGATCAAAAGATGAATACGTACGACAATAATGAATGCTGAGACACGTAAGAAAGTTTTGATACAATTTTGATAACAAATACTCAGTTCTTGAATTAGGAATATGAATACGAGGAATATGAATTTATAAAACCGATGTATGTTACAAGCACTTCTATTTTAGTATTGTAGAAATATTTTTTACATATTCATTCTGTATAAAATAAGAAATTATTAAATGCATCTTACAAAAATGTATAAGCTTGCATGATAGAAAAAGATTTTTATGCGTACATATGTACAATATTTTGAAATTGTGGACAGTATTAGTTTAGCATTGAAGTCTTATTTGCGCCTATGAGAATTGCATGATAGAATTGTCACAATTTTTAATATTTTGTATTAATGATTAAATTTTGTCTCACTTTATGCCATCCAAACATAAAAATATAATTTTAATAAAAAGCTAAGATCTTCACATAAACCTTTTTCAATTTGTTGATTTTGTTTGCAAAACCGGAGCAGATACCTTCATTAGCTCACACAAGTTATTTCGAATTGGACGTAAATCTGGAATTGGTTGTTCCCAATCTGTAGCATTCAATTTTGTGAGTATATTTGTTAAATCTTCTTCCGTTATATCCATCTCTTCTCCGTAAAGAGTCAATGCCTCATAAGTACGTATAGCTGTTGTCTTCCTTAAGCTCGTATATTTATGACACAAAAATATACTTAATTGACAAAATGCTCTCTTTGCAACAGGTCCTCGTACCTAAAAACGTATTTAATCTAATATTCAGCGAGATACAATCTTAATCGTTATGGATTTTAATAAAAAAGTTACATATTAGTATACTAATTAGTTACTTTTATCAACGAACAATTATTTTTCTCATCAATTTTTACAAACCTGTAGTAACTGGCAGAAAACATTTATACTACTAATGAGTAGTTTCATATTGCTGGAATATTTTATTTCATGTTTTAATAGTGTCAATATACGCTCCGAGATTGTATTGTCTGCATCATCCAAGACAGATTGGATACAACCTGAACTCAATAAACGATCCAAGAAAGCCAACATTGATGTTATCATTCGTTCATTTTTATGACTCTCCTCGAATATATTTAATATTTTTTCACATAAATCCTTTAAACCCGCCTCATCGATCTCTTGTAGATAAGTAAATAAAGAAACACTCGAATACTTCACCTAGTAAAGATAAGAGATAAAAGATAAGTAAAATGTTTAGCCAAAAGAACTACTTATATAATTACTAAATTTATAGATTTTAAAAAAGTCAATTTTCCTTCATCAAATAAATTAACTTAAGCGCGTAGAAGTTTAAATAATATTTTACACAAATATGAGATCTTTACATTATAATTTTTAATAAATATTTACCAATGATTCGCTTATGCCGCCAACGCTGAATATAATTCCGCGTAATAAATTTATTTTATATGGCGGAAAATTCAACATTTTAATAAATCGTGGAAACGTTGCGGATTCCATTCGCCATTCGATAGTCTCCTTACATTCGCTATAAGGAAATATAGCTTTCAATTCGTCGTGATATGGTATATTTGGAAGTGGCGGATCACTAGAAAGAAAAAGGATCAGTTAATTATAATTTTTCATAAATCTTGCAAATTAAAATATTTTATGCTTTAGTTCTTGCTCTTTTGTAAATAAATAAAGAATTTTAAAATTATAGCAAACATACCAACACATTTTTACCTGTGTATAAGCGCACTGAATACAGTACCAGCCTGAGCTCGAATTCCATCTATCCTCTCGACAGCCTGTTGTGCGACACCGCCAATAATACCAGCCATTAAGTCCTCATTTAATACAGATAATAACTTTGCTTGCGATACTAGGTTTGTCAACACCTGTAACAATTTAGATATTTTAGTGGGAATCAATTTTCTGATGCATGCTGACAATAAAACAATTTTGCTGCAAAAGAATACGCACATGTAATCCAATCATAGCCGCTTCTCTTACCCAAGCGCCTATATCTCCACGACTATCTATCGTATATTCTTTAAGAGCCAACAAATAACAATTATATAAATCTGGCACAAACGATTGCCATTTCTCTGAAAAAAGGACATATTTGTTCGCAATAAGTATTGTGAAATGTTATGTAATGAATATGTAATATAGGAATGAGGGCTCACCGACTTCGTCGATTCCTAATGTTTGCAGTACCATTGTTAGTGAGTGCAAAGCTTCTTTTCTACTTTCCGCCCATTTCAATGTGTTCTCGGATATGTGAGTGCATGTGATTAACGAATTTATGATGTCTTTCACTCTTTCACGAATTACGAACAGTGGGAAATGTCCTGTAAAAAAAATTAAATTAATGAAGCAAACAGAGGCTTGACATATGTAAATGAAATATATCCTTCAATTTACCTATTGCTTGTGCAAATCCTATTCTAATGGATTGGCTACTTGATTGTAGGGACTCCAAGTAACGATTAACTACAGCACTTCGGGCGTTATAATCGATATGAACGTAATATTCTAGAAAAAAGTTTGTGTGTGCTTCGGCTGCTTTTAATTTAATTGCTGATACTTCGTGGCTCAAACATTCTTCTAATAATTTTTGCCAATCATCTGTATTATTAATAACGAATATTAGTATATTAGATACAAGTACAATTTTTTAAAACGTAAAACTTAAATTACTACGTAATACGTACCTACAATATCTGTAAAATGAATAGGAAAATGAACAATAGAACATTTCTTAATTAGCACAGCACAAGCTTGTTTCATTAGCTCTCCTCCGAGACCCTTAAATTGTCCTCTACTTTTGAAAGTTCGTACTATATCTTGTATATCACCTACAGCTGTGGCACCTGGATAAAATATGATGTTAAAGATATTTAAAGAAAAATAAAAACTAATCTTTGTTTATATGATTTTACTGCTTATATGATCTTACCGATAATATATCCAATTTTATTATTATAGTGATTGTACAAAGCTTCGAGAATTTCCGCAGTGGCTAGTACTGCACCGTGTCTAACATTTAAATCGATAGAATTCAGCATATCTAATAAAGTTGACAGTACTGTTTCTGTCATATAATGTGGATCAGCTGCCGTCAGATTGAAAAGTGACTGAAACAAAATTGCTAATGACAAAACTGAAAATTTATAATATTCAACATTGTAAATTAATATTAATCAAGACTGTCGAAACTTGAATTTACCTTAGCTGAAAGCTCTCTGATTGCAGTGTCCCAATGTGTGACCTTTTTTGCCACTAGGTGATCTATTAAGGGCTTTGTGTACTCTTCATATTGTGCGATTTGTACGCTAACAAATAATATTATAAGAATTAAATTAGAAAAAATATATATAGATCGGAATACTTGAATTTTATACCTGATTTTGAGGTACGTATGACTCCTTACGCCAACTTCAAAGTAGTCAGCGATAGTCAGTATATCTATACCATGTGGAAAGTTGCCTTGTCTGCCAACGTTTTCTTGAAACGCGGCAGACGCTGCTCTTCTGCAGTTTATCTGTCGATGCAACAATGTATTACGTGAATGTATTACAATAAAAATGAAAATTATGCATAGATGTGCGATTTGTACCTCTCTATCGAAGCATGTTACAACTAATAACATTGCTGCAATTTCTTTAACGTAACGCTCAAAAACATGCGGATCGTAGGCTCTTGGAAAAGACCAGCATATATAACAAGCGGCATCTCTAATTAAATAACCGATCGATCCATAAGTTCTAGGTTCATCAAAGACTAAGGCTTGCAAAACTACAGGAATGACATCGCTCAGACGATGAGGTAGCAATAGGCCACGTCTTCCTAAAATATGCGCAGTAAATATGTACAATTAAAGAATAAAATTGTAATACATTTTTAAATATAAAAAGAGTATGCTTACCAAGTTCCGCGAGCGCCAAACAACCACCGTGCCATGCTGAATCTGATTCACGCCCGGAAAAGAGATTCAATACAAAACCCAGGACATCGTCAGCTAAGTCTATCGGCAATCTCGCGGTTATTCTGCCGATACCTTTTGCTGCGGACCACCTATGTCGTAATATATTAATATAACATTAATAATGAGACTATAATTAATAATTATTACATTAAATATATTGAAGCATTGTATAATTTAACTTTTATTGTATATCTGTTATTATTCAATTTACTATTATCTCTAATAAAATGTATGTACTAAATGTTTATATACCTTATAGTAATTGCTTTATCCCGAAGACCTTGTATGAGCTGCTCTATTATATCCTCAATGGCTGGAGGAATCTCCTGATCTTCATTATCATTTGAAATACTTAATTTTTTAATATCAATAATACTTTCGGTATTATCATCTGTTTTAACATTAGGCATAAGATTTATCGGTCGACTCGTCTTCTGGTAGCGCCAGGATGCTAATTTTGTTCTCAATAATACCAGACCTATTATAAATCGTAAAAAGATTTTGCAATTTTCAATTTTTTATTTATATAAGAAATAATTATATCGAATAAGACGTAGAGTTTCTAAGTACCTATACGTTGAACAACTTTAATTCCAAATTTCCTAATAAGATCTGCTGGATTGTCACTTAGCCGAAGTTTCAACATGTTATCGAGAAGCATTTGACTATATGGCTTGACATCTTCTCTGGCACTATGCTTTAATATTGATGCTATTACAGCCAGAGGTCCGTGTCTCAAAGGATCGTTTTCTATACACTGAACAAATAAAATAATATGAATAAATGATACTTGGAAAATCTGTGACATAAAATTTACTGTTTAAAATTGATAAGCAAAGTAAACTAAATATACTAAATCTGTTATTCGAATTTTTGGGCTGTTTGTGTTAAATATTTGACATTACTAAGGAAATATTACCTTTAAGCACCACATAATCATTTCTTCCAGGTATAACTTCTTGACATCCGATCTTGTTAAAAAGTTTGCTATTAAAAACACAGCCGCTACAGCACAGGCATCTTTTGATAGGCAATACAGCTTGCATACTTTTAAAATTCTGAAACATACATAGGAGTAAAAATAATGTATTTCTTTGCTATTCCATAGAATGTTGCTTCATGTATCATGGATAACAGCGTCAATGGTACCTGACAATAATGGTTTGCTCTGGATCTATAGTCTCTGATGTCTCCAGGCGCGACAGAGGAAACGGTATCTTCGAGATGATGGACAACCAGACGAGCAGGACGTATCTGGTCTCCCACGTCTCCACGTCGTTCGGGTCCTGTTTCTCGAGCATTCTTAGCACCGGCAGGAGGTCGCCCACCTCGTGCGGGAGATAGGTGACGATCCTCTTGTATGTCTTCACGGACATGATAATGAACAGGTACTTGAATGCGTTGTGCTTGACGCTCACCGGACAATCGTCATCCTTGATGATCGACAGCAGGGACTCGAGGATCCTCTCGAGGTACGGGTCCAGAAGGTGATGCTGATCCTGGTACTGGGACAGAATGAAGTTGAAGCGGTCCCGGTTCCGCTCCACGAGGCTCGCCAACAAATCCGGCCGCCTCAGCTCCGCTATCAGAGCTGTCACCTCGTCCACCTCCTTGAACGTGCTGAAGCCGCATCCCACACGCTCCGGGATGTCCGCGCTGTCGTTCAACACCATCGTCGTTCGTGTCCCGTCGGGCCCACTACTCGCTCACGCGCGAATCAGAAACCGCGCGACGGAATGGTCGTTCTTTTTTTTTTTTTTTATTTAACGTGCTACTAGCCGGCACAAGGGGCTTTCTATGGCTATCCTTTTTCTACCGCTATATTTGATTGCCACAAGAGAATGAATCTCTCTAGCCTATCACTTTTTCCCACAAGAGATTATTCTTCCTAACATATCTTCCTTAACCTAAATTCCTTGAGATTGAAACCTAATCTCCTCCGTACTGTGTGGTTCTCCGCTAGCAATTCAATTTGAATGATTAAACACTTTTCTATTTTTCCTAACAGATCTTCCTTAACCTAAATTCCGCGAAACTGAAACCTAAGGGTGCAGTCCCATGCATTGTTGTTCGTTGTCGTCCGGAGAACCATAACCACGCAGCGCGACTTTGACAGATCCAGCATGCCTGCTGGTTCGAACTTCGAACAAAGCCTGTAGAGGTCTTACTGCTCCATCACTGAGATATCCGCCATTTTTGCCGCGCATGCGCGAAAATTACGTCCCCTCTACGATCACTGCGTGGGTGAACGGAGCTCAATCTTACACTGGCTCAATCTGCTCAATTCGCTACGTGAAACCTTGCGGAGTGGACGTGGAGACGGTAGGAACCAGTAGGAACGTGCGCGGTCATCCTTCATTCACACATAGCGGCAGTCGCCTCGTCGTTCAAGCAAGTAAACGTGTCCTTTTAAAAGAAGAAAACCTATGTCCACGC
>VBVR01001570.1:0-29088 GCA_011638315.1 Tetramorium parvispinum | reverse complement strand
TGCTTATATTAAATGAAATTATAAAATATTGAAGAGGTACGATTTAGGAGACCGGTACGCATTCAGCAACTCTCCCCTATATTCGATTATTTTTATGCGGAATATAATTTGAATTTTCCAATATGAGAAAATATTTCGAATTCGGTGACATTTACTTCGTGAAAAGTGAAATCCTCGAAAGGTTGCTTTAAATCGAGCTTTCATGCATTTTCTCGCACGTAAGAGAGCGCGCGGCACAACGCTTCGCCAAATAAGGACCCCGATCCTAGACACGACTCGCTTTTCCCCGCGTGACTACTTCCTCTCGTGTGATTCCCGCATGTAATTCCCAGCTAATAATTCAAGGGATAAACACTGTGCGCCGCCCGACGCGGCACGAACGCATCGCGTTTACACGCGCGCAGTACCGGCAGCTATAATTGCGTATAAATCAAATCATAACGATCAACACTGGCGTTATCGGTCGGTCCGATCTGCTGAATATTCCGTGAAAATTTCGAGACCGCCTCGATCGGCTTGTGCGCCATACACGTCGTCCAGTCGTTTCCAAAGCGAGAGATCATATACCTTCTCGCGTGGAAAAAGCGCGTAGATCGACTCGACTCTTTGCGTGATTCGCTAGGATGTCATTACGCAACTTGGAGCAAACTATCGATCGTATCACGCCGATTCCATTAAAGTTAATAAAATGGAATATCTCAAAAACAAAAAGTTGATCGTATGATGTTTTACGCATATTAGTGAATAAAGTAAAATTCAATATGTACCGCGTTTCTTGAATCACATTATTTAACGTATTCGTTACTTGATTATTCTTTTCTTTTTTCTTGAATCTTTATAAAAGATTGTAGTCAAAAATTGCAAAAATATTTCGCAATGGATTTTTTAACAATCATATGTTTTATTTATTAGATATTAACTTTTAGAGAAGAGACATCGAGCTGTTTCAGAGTAACAAATATCCGTGAAAACTTGATTATGATCTATGTAACGTCAGACAGTTTGTGACTAGGTTTAACGATCTAAGAGAGATCAGAAATTACAGGCTTGTGGAGTATAAGTCGCATTGCAAATGATAATTATCGAATGTTGTTCAGCGATAGTAAATTACCGTCGACGACGAGGGTCGTCCGGCACGTATGAATTTTGCGGTGAAAATTGTTTTACAACGCGTAATCATTCAAAGCGAAGATCATGGTAAATGCTTTAAGTAATATTATCGGAAAAGCAGTTTGTTCCGCACGATCAAGCATCGACGCACGTCGTCGAGACTTAAGTCGTTAGTTTCCCGTCTCCGATTGGCTCTTACAGCTGGCGACGCGATCGATTTCTACATGTGCGGTCATAAAAAAATCTCTTAAGAAATTCATCTTCGCGTCGAGCTGGATGGCGCCCGTAAAATATCTTACAAAATTGCAATTGGTCGTGACACATTGCTGTTTTTTGCATTTCACCAGACATGCCAATATTTAGAAAGAGAGATATTTTTAACACGTATTTATTGTTATTTCTTTTGCGAATTTACCTAATCAACGAAATTGATGGGAAAGAACATTCCCTGACGTTCCCGAATTATTTTCAGAATAAAAACGAAATTCTTGGCGGATAAATAAAAAGAGAGAAACAAGAAAAATACGTGAAAAATAATTTTTTGGGGCTGTTAAAATGATAAGCTCGCTTGCGGAATATCGCGAGATACACCGAGGTATTGGGTATAGCAGCGCCAAACGTACTTATACCATTCTTGGCAGTTTTCTCCTCCTCAGGAATGACTGAGGTAACGAACAGTCGGCAGTCTAATTACTTAAGCGAGGCAGTCTTGCAGTCAAGCGGAGGAAACGCGCGCCGAGAGAAGAGCTTCTCGCGCTCCCCAGACTCGTCTCTCATCTCATTCTCGCCCTTCCCACTTACGGTAATCCCTCTCCAAAGACTCGAGGGTAAAACCAATAATGCTAAGGCGCCCTTCTCACCAGTTAAGCACAACCCCAAAAGTACCGTCGGCGGAATATTCGGCGACGTGCGGCCTCGGAGAAACACTAATTTCTTGGTCTCACTCTTAGAGATAGACGTCAGCTCGTAGCTCGGTCTGTCAGTTTAATTGCATTTTTTTTTCGCAGCACAATCGTGCACGCGCATGGACGCCGAGCTGCTGCGTAGCGACATGACATTTACATTGCTAATCAGCAGCTCGGTCGTTACACGTGAAACACGCAGAATGATTTAAACAAACACTACTGATTAGTCATTTGCATGTGAATAATTTTATTATAAAATATGAGGCAAGATCCGCGACTCTTTGCGACACGTCGCGAGAATGAAAGAGTGTATCGTTGCAAATTCACGCTGCACATCAATACAAAGGATAAAGTTATAAGATCACCTGTCCATCGGCAATCGACCGCACTACTAATTTTCTTGTTCTATTTCTGAGATAGATGTCAGCTACTGGCCTCTAGTTTCTCCTTCGGGCGATTCTCGCGTAACGAATAGCAGCCGCTATTCTAGCAATCGCCCTTTCAGTCTGCTGCTCGACTTGCCCGTCACGTTGCTTTTAATTACATCCGTATCGGCAGAAACGTGAAGGAGGCGCAGCAAAGAATAAAAAGGCAGAGCGGTGTCTAGAATTCGTTAAAAATGATCTGTAAATTAGTAGGATTCCGCGCGGAGCAAATGACCGGCGATCGTGTTCGGAGAGTGAATTGCGTTACTCCGCGTGCACGTTAAAGTGATATTTTAACGAAATGGTTCTGGTATAACAAAAATTGTACGATCAAAACGCAACGTGCCAAAATGTGTCGCGAAATTACTAATAAAGCATTTTGGATAAATATAAATGTACACTATTAAATTCATAATTGTACTCAGTTTGAGTCATTTTCAACCATTCCTTAGATCGTCCTATATCATTAATTTAAACATAGAATAAAATAATAATATATATTATATAAAAAAAACTCTACACTATACAACTACAATAAAATTTTAACTACACGTTTTGCATTAAAATAATAATTTCGACACACATGATAAAAATGTTAAAGATAGAAAATATTATTTACTCTTACTTAACTCAAGGAATTTAAATTTGATCCCCTATAATATTTACTAGTGTACTCAGTTTATCTTTCGACCAGATTATCATACCCGAGGCTAGAAACCTGAACGTAGAAAGCTGAACTACAATTTTATTTGACAGAATTAGAAAGTACGAAAAACAATACGACGGGAATATTTCAGAATTCAGTCGTAAACTAATAATAATCGTAAACTCCTCAACGGCGCAGCTTTCGCTCGAGTCTCGCGCCTTTCTTCCTTTACCGCTCGAATCTTTCGTTTCAAACGCCGCGCTCGTGACGCGATAATTACAGCGTTTATGAACGAAGCTCTCCGTATAGAGCGTGTCAACGACACAATGAGAATCGGCAATCATCCTGGATGATGCATCCAAACGGGTAAAAGGGAGGTCTCGCGGTGCCAGTTAGTTGCGCTTCGGTCTCGCTTTCAGATAGACCATGTGCGATTAAATGGCCGTAGGCGAGAGGTAAGACGTACGGGCACGAATCGTTCTCGATACGTAAAGCAATCTGCCTCGCTCGCTAAAGTGCTACCCGGCTCGATCATCGCGTCCCTTTCTGTCGCGCGCGGTGGTCAACATTATCGGCAGAAATACGAAAACATCGCTGGAAGGGAAACAGCGTAAATAAAGTCGAGAGTATGCTAAAATTATCCCCGCACAATTTATTGGGGCGGTCTGCGTAAACGACGCGAGTGACACGGACGGATGAAGTACAATTTGCCTTGAATAAAAAACTGCGTGTTGGTTTGGGTCGTATTAGGTATTCATGACTAAAGGCGGTCCTCTCTTCTCTTTCCTCTTCCTCCTTCCGTCAACCGATGTCATCCGGTGATTACAGTGGTAGACTAGCATTGACAATTTAATGATAAGCTTTCGTCGCGCAAAAGACGGGCAATAAGTGATTATTACATTTTCATGAAGCGCATTTAATTGAGATTTGTTGCAAGGAGCGGTTTTTTTCTTGCGATTGCGCAATCGCGAATGTAATTTCGACAATATCAGTTCGTTAAAATGGTAGTTATAATTGTAGAACGTTAAAGAAGACAATTTATTGATCATTTCGAAACGGGCAATGTCGCAGATGTAAAGCCACGCCTCTTAATTAAGAAAAGAAAACACGATCTTGTTCGCTTTCGTTATAAACATTGCCAGACTGTCCGGTAACGAATGCGTTAAATCAGCGTAGCGAAATTTATCACCGATAATTATGATATCCTCGTTAAAAGGCAGCGAGTTGATACGTTAATAGAATGATACGAAGAAAGGACGCCGTCGTTAAGTCGTTAAGGCCATTGCCTCGATGCAGTTGGCGAAGACGCACTTCATTCAATTTTCACCAATTAACTGCGCAAGTTCGATGACAGTCCTAATCATGCGAATAAAAGTGCAACGTTTTCTAATGCGGCTATAAGCGATGATATAAACTTCAGAACGATAATTTCATAAGAAAGATTTTGTAATTTTAATCTCTTCTTTCATCTACAATCCATAATTTATCTTTATCTCTGTTCTTCCATTGCGACATTTGCGAAAAAAATATTTCTAAGCATCTTTTAATCTGATACAAGTATAATAATTTACAGGTAATAGCAAACGCGACTTTATGAAAGTACGACGTGGTAAAGCATATCGGCAGAAGCATCGAAATAAACACAAGGATTAGCCGATCAAGCGTCACGTTCTCGTCGCGAATCGGAATGGAACGATCAAGCGATCGGCTTGCGGCGCGCGGACAGTTGCGAGAGCCGATCGACCTGTCCTTTCCGTGAATCTGATCGTCCCGTCCTTGTCCGGGTATGTGCATCGGGATATGTAGGAACGAGCCGCGAGCGAGCGGAGCCGCTTGAGTTATGACTACGGCCATTACTTGGGACAAACGAGGCTAAGCGTGTCGACACGGAGCCGAGCGGGCAGGTCTCCTCGATTCTCCCAAGTCATTCTCGACTCTCGAGAATTACGAGTGCTCTCTCTCTCTCTCTCTCTTTCCCGCGAGTCTTCAGCGCGCTCGCAGCATCCGATTGACAGTTTTAAGGCCCCGACGTTGACTCCGCGTCGGCACTCGTTATCCAGGACGCGGATTCCGCATAGGCGCTTTATATATTTCCTATGCTCGCCGCGGGCAAATATACGATATCGCGAGCGGCATAGCGATACCCTGTAACCCACATTTTCGAATTATTTACGTCGCAAGGTTTTTGCGATCCGCAGCTGTCTCCGCCGCGTACGTCAACGCCGATGATATTTCAGAAGCATAGACGACGGCTGGGACGTAGAACGAAACGCGATGAAAAAGGTACTTTATGAGTGTGTTCTAAGGAGGATACTAATTCTCTCTTTTGAACTGAAAAAGTTTCACATCGAATCGAATTCCACGCACGTACAAAGAAAATAAGACTGTAATAGCAAATCTTGAAAAATCAATTAATCCGCAAACAGTAAATGTTCTTAAATATTTGTAAAAAAGAAATAGCGCCTTTCGAAGTAATCATGATATTCGTCAATATACTGTCATAGCTGTAAATTAATCCACATTATTTATTTAATTACAGTGCGAGTCACAGAGAGGTGAAAGTCGTCTTACATTTCGATGGATCAATCTGATTGCAAACCACTGGACGGATCCATACGCGTTATTGAGAGATATCGATTTAACACAGACATGCCAGCGATCGAGCTTACACAATAAGCGTATTAACGGCTTCGTACAGAAAAGCTCACGTTCCCTGATGCCATTTCGTCACTAGTCTCGTCTAGCCCGAGCACGGCTCGTAACTGCCGTGGGTCGTTACTTACTTCGTCCTGAGAACAAAAAAGAAAAAACATATCGATTAAAACTCGTGTCCCTCCGAACAACTTCATCAAATGCACATTTTACATTTTATCCATTTTATTTTTCTGCACATAACGTGTCATCCGTTATTAATATATCTTACACATAGACATTGTTAATATAAGTTAGTGTTAGTATCGCTGCAACTTAGCGAACGCTAAGATTTTAAATAATTACGGAATAAGCACACGTCTGTAGTCTCAGCTTTTTATTTCGTCGAAACCGGCACGACAAACGGTACTTATAACCAACGTTAAGGTTTTTTAGTTTGTCTGATATTTTATTATATAAATATCGCTCGTTACGCGCCGTTTCCCATCGTGGTTGGGTGGATCTCTTATGAGGTCTTCGTTAAGGTGTTCCCGAGTTAACCCATAGAATTGTACGAAAAGTAACCATTGGATCCGCGGCTATATCCATAACCATAAATAATGATCACTGATTGGTCACTCGTTATTGGTCGATCGTTACTCGAGTGTACGTGACTGCGTTTACGTTTCCACGGGTCGTTAACTCGTTTCCATTAAGGCGCGGTCTTGTCTGCCTCTTTTCCTTTATCGCCGTTTCTTTCCGTCCCTTTTCCTCGCGTACCTTCCTTCACTTCGCTTAACTATCATCCGATTTTAGACGCGCGGCATGTGTATCTTTACATTACAGCGATTAAGCGCCATCCTGAACACGACGGTATGTCTTAAACGATTCTTCAAGTACAAAACACTACGTCATGTCTTCGAGCTTTCATTATCGTAGAAATAGTTTCTGGCGCAATCGTTATTGTTAAGTTCAGCAAAATAGTAATCATATATTTCTTTCATGACGGATTTGATGTCACAAATTAAACAGTTTTTTAAAAGTCCAATTTGTAAAATAAACCTTTTTTTTTAATTAATTTATTCTAAATTTGTAAAAAATTAAGATTTTATATAAGATCGTAATTACATATTTTTTTCATAACAAATCTGACATGAAATATTTAATTAAAACTACGACTTTTTGAAACTCCTATATATTTTAGAGCATTTATAAAAGCTTTTTAAAAAATTGAAACACGAGACTATGAAATATTTGAATATAGAGAATCTACCTTTCAGATATTAATTCTCTCGCGAGGAACGTGCAGCTCGCAGTAATAAACATCAAAAATTACGAGCAGAAGACATTTGCGAGTAATGCGTAGCTCGAAGAGACGATTAATAGCTTCATTGCATCCTACGTCGTTGATGCAGAAGTACCGGTTTTACCAACGAGAGACCGCCCCTTTCTTATTCCTCTCGTCCCTTGTATTTGCTTTCGATCTTCCTCCTTCTTCTTGACATCGTCACCTATTCTCTTCGCGAAGCGATTAAGTACGAATAATAGGCAACAATTAATTTTAAATAGTTCTTAATGCATGTGGTCAGTCGCTACTCATTATCGTTCATAAACTTATAATTGGTTATATCAATATTTTAAAAAATTATGTCAAAATGTGTGTACACATTCATGTGATTGTATTGTAATTTCTTGACATATATTAGTTAGCATCGTGCAAAAAGGATACGTCTCTACACTTCGAACTACAATGAAAGGGGTTAGAAAGCGCGCGGCGATCCGTGCTGGATCCCAATTGCCAATGTGGCGCAAAGCAGGAACTATAATCTCCCTAACGTCTTTTGCCATTTAGTTTTCGTGTAACTTCGATGTTATCTCGAGGAGGAAAGTCACTTCGCAGGGATCATTGCGCTCCAACGCGCAGTCACGACCGCCGCGCCGCATTGCTACACATCAGCGTCGTGTCTTATGTGTTGTAGGCGTGACCGGCACTGTTGAGATCTTTATCGATTCGTCATTATTATTACGTTACATATCGGAATTACATTGGCCCCTCCTCCCCTCGATTAGAAGGAGGTATACGTCGAGGCTTCGAATTAACGCGCGGATAAACGTGCGAGACGTAAGTACGACTGCGCGAGCTGGTTGCCGGCGAAGCAAACCATCTCGACGACGCGCGCGAGATGCAACATTGTTCTCTCGCGTCGTGGAATTATTAATTATTACGTTGCGCGTACTGAGTTATCGCGCGATCGTATCGTTCCGCGTCTATCTTGTCTTTCGGCGAAAATGCGCGGAGGAATTCGAGACCTCGGTAGCAGGTTCGCGTCACCGAGCAGTTACATATAATAAATATTTTTGATTCATTGCAAATTCATGTGTTGAGATTTGATAAAGAGGACGCTTATGTCAAAGAATATTGCATCTCGATCGCAGAATGGCTACAATGAAGTTAAAGCAAAAATATGTGTTAATAAATTTTCTCTTTTTCTTGAACATATAAATCGCATTTTTTTTCTCAATTTCGTAATATTGCACATTTGCGGCGAAAACGCATTTATATTCGATATGTGCTCGAAATCCTTGAGAAATACGGGACCTAAACAGGGAATCGATTAAGGAGGAAAAGAGAAGATCATGTAGAATTTATTAAACATGACAAGTAAGTAAGATTTATTCCGATACGCATGATTTACTTTTGAGGTCTTATGATTAGCGATTTATGAGGCTATCATCTTACAGGAAAATTATTAACGTTTTCATTCGAGTTACAAACGAGATATCGCAACTTTGTGCTGAATAACGCCGTTCTGTTCCTAGATATTCTGGACGCTGACGTAACGACGATTAATTGAATTAAAAGCGAGAGATAAAACGCGAGAATTCGCACAGATTTGCGAATGATTCGCGACTGAAGCGCAACGCGCGAGTGAATTACGATGCCGATGCACGTCGATGCCGCTTAAATAGCATTAATCAGTGAATTCGCGTCGTCGAGCGTACAGCAATTACAGCACCCTGTAAAACGATCGTCCCGTCTTACGGCGGCGTTCAAACTTTCCCACGACGGGGCTAGAACGTTTTCACGCATCGGCGTTTCGCCCGCCTGCGAATTGCCGGCGCACGTGGACGCAGAGCGCACGCGTCCCCGGCGCGTAGAATCGGCACGTACCGCGATTTAACGACCATACCGCCGTCCCGTAGATACACATCTCGTAATCGGATACAGCGCTAACGCTCGCGATCACGTAAGCCCCGCGGCTTCCATCCCGAGCCGGCGAGAAGTCGACGTCGCGATTAGGTCCCGGCGAACGTAATGCGAGGTACTTTCGGCACTTTAAAGCTTCGATCTATTTTACGACAATCGGTCTCTTCCGGACAACCATCTTTTCCGGAGCAGAGCTTCACGCCCATTTCGGATGTTAAAAATTCGCTGCTTTGCGAGAACTTGCTATTTCGTCGTATGCGATGTTATCTTGCTGTACGTTCGTGTGGAACAAAGATAAGATGTTAAAGGGACGGTAAAGTAAAGACGTAATCCGTTTCGCACGCGGTTTCCCTCTGACGCGCGAAAGGTCGCGCACGTTTAACACGCGACGTGCATTTCCGTGCGTTTTCGCGCGCTCTCCACCGTGTTATTTATCCGCGCGCGCGTTACACGTTTGTTCCACCTTATTTTCAAATGCACGACATTATCTCGCCTCGTTGAGCGCGACGGGATAAGCGCGCGTGAGGAACACCGTGTGATTATCCCTGTGCGCTACCACAGATTATGTTCCTCCTGGCGATTTTGTTGAATGCACATTTGATATTTTACCGGCGAGATTCGGTCTAAAATAGATGATATTAACACTTCTGATTGATTTCTGGAAAATGATTAAACCGAAAGACGGACTTCCCTCCCTACATTTTCGCGCTGCGCTTATTAGTATCGTAACATATCTCTTCTCACGATCATAAGCTGATTAAGTATTCGAAGAGGAAACCTTTTACCCTTATACATGTTTGTAACCGCTTGATTGTTTTGAATTATTATGCAGACGATGAGTAATATATATTATAATTGTACAATATAAAGATGTAATATGTATATAATTCCTCTGGATGTAAACTTAAATTACATTAATTACTTCTTTTCGAAGCGAACTGCGATTAAATATCATATTGCCGCTCCCATTTCAGATCGCTCGTAGATTTCTTCTCGGCGGACAGACTTTAACAAGCTCTTTAAACTCCTCTCTATCCAGACTGCTTCCTGGTTCGTGAATTTAGCAATTTGATTAAATCTCACGGACGCGTGTTTCACTTTCCCTCCGGTCGAGAGTTATGTTTATCTGATTCCTGGTCGAGTCAATACAACGAGAATGCGGTGCAATTAGTATCTCATTAGACAGCGCGACTGTTCTAATTCCTTAGTTTCGCATTAGAAACGTCACTCCGCCGTGGAACGTAACGTGACGTTCCCTCGTGCCGCTCTTCGGCTTCTCTCGCCGGTTCACCCTTCCGCTCTATTACGTTCCCTCGGCTTCTCCAAGCATGTGGCGAGGAACTTGGTACGCACCAAAGTAAACTACCACCATTCTGCCTCTCTTACATGGTGATTGACGCGAGCCGAGTCGGTGTCGACTCGGAACGATCATCCGTTTATCGTTTCAAAACACTATCGAAAATCGAATGCCCTGCATTCTGCGACCTCTCAATATACAGTGCTTTAATAAGAAAGAAAAAAGTTTCCTCTAGAAATTTAATTTTATTGTCATTAATTAAATGCGCAAATGCGTGAAAATTTTCAAATCAATTCCAATCGCAGATATTTTACATAACAATTTTCTTAATTTCAAATTTCTATGTACATGTCGTAAAAAAATCTCTTCGCTACAATATATATGCAGCTTAACGGCTCTTTGATGTAAAATTAGAGAGGCTCGTAATGATTGCCACGAGGGAGGTCGCGAGAATAGGCATGGCTCTTTATCACTGTCTTCTTTCTCTTCTTCGCGAGCCACGTGCCCAGGAAGTTGCCGTTCGCCGATGTAAACTATCGCATTTGCTAAAGCTAAAGGCCTGAGCGAACGAAACGAGGCCATGAGTGCGCGCTCGACATTGTGTACAAAGAGCGGTGAGTTGATATGAGATATGACTAGGTAGAGACGCGCGAAGAGGACATGACGGACTATCAGCGTAATAAGAAGCGACGGGCGGAGGAAGCGGGTAGAATGCGAAGAAAAGAATCGGGAAACCGGAACGGAACGAGACTGGACGATATGCGGACGAGCGGAAACAAACGGCGGAGACCTCCGTCCCGCGGCCGGTTAAATATAGGAGAACGCACTCGAATAATAAATGATGGCCGCGCATTAGCGCGCGGTTAAACGGGCGTGTAAGTAGAGACGCGTGTTGAAGGAGCGGGCGCGAGCGAAATGCGTTTCCATTATTCCGTGAAGGCTCAACTGCTTTGAACAACGAGGCAAGCGTCGGAACCGCGGATGCGTAAGCGCGGTGAAGGATAATTATGGAAGAAAGGCGATTTGTAGTAATTAGCATATATATGAAACTTGATGATGCTGCATATAAGATATGCCACGCGCATTTACATATTTATGTACTTATTTATAACTGTGTGTTACTGATGGGACCTTGCAGCGGCGGTTCTTTTTCGCCGGAACGATAGATGGAAGGCGCGGGCGGAAAGGTTTAAAAGAGATATTCCAATGAAATTTTAACACGCGCTTTATTCTGTGCGTCGACTTTGTATGTTTTCGTAATGAACGTTTATTCGCCAATAACATTACAGGATACTGTGCATTAAATGCGAATGTGACGCATTCGTTTATAGCTTTGATAATGTTACCGAATTTTGCTCTTTCATCTCGACAATCGGTAACATTTATTAGAATGAATGCTAAAATAAGATAATAATGGACTCATGTTCTAAAATAAGTAGACATTTGACAAATTTAATATAAGCAAATACCAATCGAATGATAAATACAAAATTGTTGAATGTCGGCCCGCGAATGTGTTTTCGGTTGACATTCCGAGTCCGAATAATAACTAAAATGTCAATGATTTTAATTGCAAGTTCAAAGAATTACACGAGAGTAAACTACTCGGGCCCGAAGATCCGTACGCTCGCGTAAACTCGATTCGCGAGCGATCCACACTGACAGTGACCCGCGTGAGTATTCGCTTTGTATGTGCATCGGCGACGACACGCACGTGTGGGCGTGCAAGCGCTCGAACGGTAATTTACGTACTTTATATACACACATCGCGACACGCGCAATTCGCGTATGTCGAGGGCGTGTACAGCGCGAAGAAAACGGAAAGGCGAGCGTCTGTATGTGTTACGTGCGCGCGTGCGGAAGAGTGGAAACGCATACGACGCGAGGAGGGTACGCGAAGAAGGGTCAGGACGTAAGGGACGGAGGAAAGGGGTTACGAAGAGGAGGAGTACAGGGACAGGAACGAAGGGACAAGGAAAGGACTGACGAAACGACGGGAGCGGGAGAGAAGGAGATAACCGCGGGGTCGGACCGGGTGGTTGAAATTAATGTTGCCCGCTTAATTGGAGCCACCGAAGAGTGTGCGTGTGGCCTAAGAGGTTCTCAACTCGTTACACTGCGAGTCTTACGTCAGTCTTGGACATGTTCGATAATAGCCAACATGATTTTCGATATTTGATCGTACGTCTTTGGCACAAGATATGATTATTCTCGGAAAGGACATCTGAATTATATGAATCAAATCAAAGAAATAATAAATAAAGCGCGGTTTTAAGTATAAAATTTATTTTAATAAAAATAAAAATATGTTTTGAAATAATATTAATTTTATTTGTAAATTGTTTTATGTCACTAATATCTCTTATTTTTTATCTTTGCATATAAATGCCGCAATTATAAATTTATTATAATAATGTTATTCCTTTCTTCACATGCAAATTCTAATTTACAGCAATCAATCTGTTTATAAAGTAAATACATGATTTTCTATTTTATGTGATGATAATTTTATTTAAAAATTTCGGTAATCCCAGTATAGATTTCACGTACACAGATTTGAATGAGTTTCCTGCCGTAATCGCGAGAGCAATTTGTGAACAAGTCGCGGCTGAAAATTTGAGTACCAATGCTGGCGAGAAAGTAGCGAGAAGATGGTTCGCGAGCAGGTTCGCAGCAGGTGCCGGTGCCGGGTGTTCCGTGCAAACATTGTGAGCGTTTCGACTCTTCGTCTGATGATTTCTGGTCTCTTCCTCCCTTGGATGAGACCTAAGTCGGGGATGCGTCTCATCCACGTGTTTTTGCATCGTGGCGTGATACTTGCTATTTGCGTCCGATTGCAGCAAGAACAACGTCATCGTTAGCAACGTCGAGAGACGAAGTCGCAAGACAGAATGGGACGAACGCACGACAAGTGCGGAGCGATCGTTCTTCTCATTGTGAGATTCCGCTTGTGTAACTTTTGGAAGAAGTTCCGAGAAGCGCGCCTTTCAGCTTCGATTCAAAGCGATTGCAACAGCGATGAAAGATGGGATGAATTTATGCATATAAATCGTGAACGTTCGTTCTCTTAATAAGCGGTGATATCACTACGGTCTACTCTTACAATTCAAAACACGCCGATTCGCCCAGTAGGCGATGCTTTTCTATCTATTCTACCTTTGCCACTCTAAAACGATCGTCTTTCCGAGTAAACCTTGAGATTATCGGATGAGAGTTCTCACTGCGATTCGAAACACGCTGCACGCGTCAGCGATATTGAATGACGGGAGATGAAACGATTCTGTCTGCGCGCGCGGGCGCGCGAATTCCGTCTCTTCTCAGCGCTCTCGGGCGTACGAGGAATTCTGAAAGTGAGCCTTGAGAGATCGTTGAACGAGTCATCGATGCGATTCGCCACATGTGGCCGCGGCGGTGAGCGGGACGAGAAACTCTCAACTTCTACAGTCCTGGAAGTCGAAGGCTGCAGTCGCGTCGACGTGTGTCGTTCCTTGAAACGAGAGGACGCGGAACGGCAAACACATAAAACAGAGAGCGCGAGGCGCACGTCCCCGCCGCCCATTTCGACCACCTACGTACCACCAACCCTTCCTCCGCCTCTCTCTCTTTCTCTCTCTCTCTCTCGCGAATGTCGAAAGGGAGGCACGACCCCTGCTTATTATTACTTACAGCTTACAGGGTTTTGGCACGCGAGCGGAGCTAATGTGTTAATATAACGTATGGGGGGAGCTCGCCGGCGCGTATCAGCGCCCACGTAAGGACACGTATGTGTACACGCGTGCACGCGTACGCACGCCGGGCATGGGCCGCGCCATAAAGTCGACCCACTCGATCGTCGTCGCCACCATTCTGACGTCGTCGAATTGCGCCAGATTGTATTCATGAAGGTTAATCGCCGTTCGTCTCGCGGTAATTGCGGCGACGCGTTCGTCCGTTCGCTCCACACCGTACCGTTCTATTATCGCCGTGTTTCTGCTTAATGACTCTCTTGACAGAAATCAAATGGAGAGACGGCGAAGTCTTGATATAAAAATTTCAAAATTGGTAAAAAAATTGTATAATATCGCGATGGTTTATTTTTTATTTTAACATAAATTAAATTTTTGTTCAATGATGACTACTGCATACGTGAACAAGAGTTGAATAATTCCTGAGTGAATGTGAGATAGTTACTCGTCGAATGAAAGTGAACGTTTTTATTTTGCAAGTCACAATTTGCAAACGTCATTTGTAAATTCGTACGTCTCATACTTAATGTCCGTTTCAGGAGTCATCTGTGGATGGAGTCCCGTGACATCCGTTTTCATGATCTGATTTTACGATCATCAGACGGTCATTATCTATAGTGAATTTTTTTTGTACGCGCTCGAACAACGATACGCGTGGTCACGCGACAATCGATCATGAGATGCGACGGTAAGAACGAGAATAAAATTGTGCCCTCCCGTCGTGTTATTACGTGGGACGTGTCCCCACCAAATTTATCCGCTCTTAAATCCATCACGACGCATCGCGTTGATCGCCCTATTAATCGCGATATTCACGCGTGTATGTATGCATACATACGTCGCATCGGCCTAGGGCGCACGACCCAATCGCATGTGTTTGTATCAATGTGACGTAAAAAAGAAGCTATGCTCCGAATTGATCGTATTGAAGAGGCAGGAGAGTTAAGATTTCCAACTGACACGAACGCGAAATGTGACTTTCTTTATTAGATAGTAAAATCCTCGAGGAGAGCAGATTCGCGTTTATTCAAGAAATAAAATAAAATTTATCGAAGGAAACTGTAACCCGAAATTGATATATCAATCTATTTTAAAGAACGATTTCGAGACAATGAAATTCTCTAATAAAATCTAAGAACAAAATATAACTGCAACGATAATTCATATGTAAGTTTAACTATGCAAATTGGATATCGAGGAAACAATTAAAACAATCGATATAATTTAATGATATCGTTATAGTCCTGACATCTCATCGATGTCAAAACGTGATTTCTCGTGCAACGTACGCACACATGTATCGCTATTTATAAGACTCGTTAGACGATGTCCGGATTTTTAAAGACTTGTTGAACAATCGAATGGACTTCGAATGGGTGTGCTTGGTCCCAGACGGGCGGGCCCCGTTGCGGAGGCGGAAAGGCGCGTAGGCGTTGCGGCGGATGCAAATTGGCCA
This sequence comes from Tetramorium parvispinum, assembly GCA_011638315.1. Classification (NCBI taxonomy): domain Eukaryota; kingdom Metazoa; phylum Arthropoda; class Insecta; order Hymenoptera; family Formicidae; genus Tetramorium; species Tetramorium parvispinum. The sequence goes on along the minus strand of VBVR01001570.1, from coordinate 13,685 downwards.
CACCAGATTTCGACGATACATCTTAATTTCCTGGCCTGCCAAAAGTACCGGCTCGAGCCAAGCGCCAGATTTACGAAAGATTTCGGCACATTAATAGGAAATTATATGCAAAAAAACAAATATCATTGTTCAGAAATTTAATTTATATGATAAAATCAATAAATCTTTTAACTGCTCGTTAATAATTAATTTAGAACCCTTTGTGAAGAAAAAAAATATTAAAAATTATGAAAAACGATTAATTTAATATTATTATATTTTCCAAGATCACAATATATTGAAACAATCTTGAAACAGTTGACATTTTTTTATACAAAACTGTGGGAACATCTTAAATTTCTAAATATAATAATTTGTTATACAAGAGATATTTCATTTTAAAATCTTTCTTCCTTATTTTGTTTTTCTGTCTGCGAATGTTATGCGATTCTGAATAACGGAGCCAAAATCTATGCATAATTCTCGCCGAGGTTGGCACGCGTTTGTCGAGAGACCAGACATCGCAATTTGTTCCGATGGGTGAATATACGAACATGTGTTATCGGTATGTTTCTCATTTACGGACGAAATAAAAGGCGACGGGTGCGCAAGACTTGAATCCCACGATTCGTGAATACATGGGCGGCATTCGCAAGGCCATCTCCGGGAATTTCGCTTCCAAGAACGATCTCCTTTCCGAGTGGTCGTATTCGTATAAGTGACCAAACTTGTAAAACTACTGTTTTCTGTTCTTCCAAATGTCTGGCATTGCTAACGTTAATTATTAGTCATTAAGCTTTTGGTCATCATATCCTTTTCCATTTTAACATAAAAATGTTACTGACAAATTTACTGTTCCTATTGTTCCTTCTGTTACCATTTTTTATTACGTAATTTTCTTAATTGTCAGGGCAAATTTAAAGATACAGTAAAATTATATACATCGTATTAAAGATAACTCCGCGCGATATCACTTGTGATGTATTGACGACGCATACTCTGGTTATTAAATTTAACTGGAGGTTCTAATGAACACATCGAAATGTGGGTCCTCGTGGCATCGACTCAGATACATCTTAGGCAAATGGCCCTACTGCGGTGGTCGTGAGATTAAGTTTAATTGGGCGGTGGTCCCGGCTGAATTGAGATTTATGAAGTAAATTCATTGTTTCGAGTCGCCACTGTGGACCACCAACACTGATCCAGCAGCGCTCGTTTCCTTCCCCACTCCTGGTCCACCGCTATCAAACGATGTCCCCTGCAACGAAGCCCACAACAACATCTGACAATCCGGCTACTGTGGGCTATCCGAATAAGAAGAACCCAACCAAACGGTAGCCTCTACATCATCTCGACTTCCTTTATTGGGCTGCCTCGCGTCAAGATTGTTTCCTGACGAATAAAACGGGCGTAAATCGAAAGTCTAGATTGACAGTTATGAAACTCGGCAACTCGACCATCCATCATTAAATAAAGTCAGTAATCAGTCACATTACATAAGACGCTATATTGGAAGTAAAACAGAAGCGTATACATTTTAACCGATGTAATATGATTATTCCGCTGTACAAAAATATCCTTTTGAAGTATAATTGTAAAAGAAAGGACGAATGATAAAGTAGGTTGATTCTAAACTTGATTCGACGCGATGAAATTATGATCAATACCATTTATTTCGGTCAACTACTGTGTTTATAATCGAGAGTGTAATCTGAGAAAGGTCGTCGCCGGATCAACGAACCATGCGGAATAGATTGCCACAAGGGCCGATTTATTTGTTGTCGACGCAAATCCAAATGATCAAACAGAAATGTTCCACATTGTCACACTGAATTAATTCGGGATTAATAACCCTGACAGAGCGTTCGTTTAATTGAAGCGCATTACGTCGCGGGCAGGGTTGAAACCTCCCCGTGTGGTCCCGCGAAATCGCTTAATTTCGTGGCTTATATGAAACCACGGTGAATTTAATATACGCGGATCTGCGCGAGACGTAGGGGCCCCGCATGGACGAGTTGACGATAATGATGAGGGAAACGGAGACGGAGAAAGAGAACAGCGTGACGAAAGCCAGCTAGGGAGAAACGTCAAGGGACGTTTAAAGTCGGATGAAGACAAATATGCGGCGTGCGCGCAAATTTACTGTCGGCGCGCTTCTGTGGCGTACGCTGGATGCGCTGGTCGAACGTGCGGATATCAGCGAGATTCTTACTTTCAGGGAAATGCCCGTCGTTCGAGCAATTCGCATGTACGACGGAGAAATTCCTAGCGCTGAAATATTTTCAAAGTATGTGTAGTACGATAGAAGCGTGACAGATATCGTCGTTCGACGAACGAACATTAATATTAAATGCTCGCGGTGGTTGACGTGCGGCGAACCTACGCTCGTATCACATCGAACGCGCATAAAAACCTTCCTGACAGCTTGTTGCAAATAAATATGCCTGTACGCGACATCGTAATGATAGGTTGAAACAAAAAAAAAAGGGACATAATTGCACGTTCTATCGAGAAAGAGAGAAATGAATTAAGCAAACACAAGGCTCGAGAATGTGCGGTAATTTCCGACGCGGTAACTTTGCCTGCTCGATAAAATAGCATTACATGTCAACGGAACCAGACTATATGCGGCACAACGCTCAATTTGGAACAGCCTCGGTTACGCAGAGATACGCATGAACGCACAAATGCACGACGCCACACGCCGTTTAATGCCACACGCATGCTAGCTGGCAAATGCGATTCTACCTCGTTCTTTTCACGGCTTCTCAGATCCGCATTAATTAGATCCTTACTTGCTAAAACGCACAAAAGACCGCATTATTGACCGCGACTGTTAATTGAAAGATTAAGTCGATCTAAAGGAATTGATACGTATGAGATTAAATTTATTTTCTTGCTAAATCTCTCCATAATTTTATAATGAATTTTAACTGCTACTTTTTCTCCTTTATATTTAGCAAAAAGAAATATGTATATGTTACATTCTTTCTAAATTTTAAAAGATTACCATAACTTTGATTAAGTCATTTTTGCAACAATTAACAGTAGAAAAAATATATATTATATATAATATGACAAATTTTATGTTTAATACATTATAATTCAGAATACGATGATAATAGCTTTTATAAATAGCAATCTAGAAAAATTACTATTTTGAGTATTTTTTATCCTAACAGAGGTTGGAAAAATTCTTTCTTCATGTAATATTCGATAATATTAACTTGTTATTATTTTTATTAACTTATTTTTGTTACATTTCGCGCGACAAATAATTTACGCAGAAAACGAGAGGCTGAAAAAGAATGCGTAATCATGCGACTGTAATCTCTTTTCATCGATGACACTATGATACGAGGTGGATTAGCGAAGGATCATGTGACCAGTCGTGCTTGGAATTCTCATGGAATTTCAGGGTCTACGGTTTCTGCCGGCACAGGGCGCCTCGAAGAATTTGCTACAGTGAAGCATCTGAGACTTTTATGGGTACATCGCGAGACTCAGCCGAGCCATTAGAAGCTTCGTGATTTGGTTCATATAATTTCCAAGAATTCTTGGACTCGTTAGCTAAATCTCGCTGTAGGATTTATCATCATTGATATTAATAAATTGATTTTTTGTTACCGCAAAATTTGTATAATCGAAGAAATTATTCTTCTCTGTTGCTACAAATATTCTTATCATACTGATACCATATTTTATTATTTTTTACTATATTTAATGTTATAGCAATCATTTTTATTTTAAATTTCTTAATTTAAATTAAGCGGTAAATTCTTTCAATAGTAATAAGTTAGTTAAGACATTGCGTCACGAGACGACAGGCTGCGTCGTCAACCAGAATAAATTTCGAAAGGGACATTTTGACCTAGACCATCTTTCAAGTGTTAACTGACTCGTTTTGAAGCGGGTTTCGTGGTATGTTATGATATACCGTGGAACGAAGAGAGAAAGAGAGAGAACGAATGATACAACGCAACGATACGTAGACGACGTTGTTCGCAAATGTGTCGAAGTTAAGACGTCTCGGGGTCATTGCACGACAGGCTTCGGCGACCTCGTCGAAATAAATTTTTCCCCACCCGCGAGTCAGCAATGACCTGAACACGTAGGGGTCGCGAAGACCCCCGGAGATCCTGGCCGCGGAGGAGGGAAGCTTCGACGCTCAAAGTACCTCGTAATGCACGAGGGATAGGTGTGGGACGGGACGAAGTTAGCCCGAGAGCGCGGGCTGTCGTCGAAGAGAAAGAGTACGACGGGTCAGTGAGCTCCGCGACACCAGACGGATAACTCTTCGGGATCGTTCCGGGACTCCGGAGTGCGAGGCCCGGGATCGTCTCCCCCGTCTCGGGGCGCTCGGCTCGAATGCCGAGGTGAGCCTCCACGCACTTTCTCAGAGGAGAGTCCACGGTACCTCTCAATAATATTCTCCCCACCGGCAGGAATGCAATCTCCATAAAACTGCTTCCGCTGCGAAGTATGCAACCGGCTTTGCAAAATTTGAGTTAAGTCCTCCCACCCTCTGTCTATTTATCTTCCCTCCTCGGCGGTGGTGCACGCCTTCATGCTCGAGCACGTACATACTTGCCGAGTGTGCGCGATAAACCTGTGCTGCTGGATGCGCTCGTTTGACTTTATGACGATCGCGCCGGCAAACGCGGAAAACCGTTTTGCTAGCTCGGTGATTCAATCCGAGGATTTTTTTAGTGCGACAAAAAATGTGATTTCCGTTCGAAATCGTGGGGAACGCGCCCGTTAATTGCTCGTAGCTATTCGACAGACCTTGAATCGTGAATGCGTGGAGCATCTTTCTGCCTCCTTTTTTTTCTCTTTTCTTTCTGGGAGCCCGAAAGCGATTACGTCCACTCAGATTCGTGGATTTGATGACCGTGTAGAAATTAGTGTTGATAAATATTCAAATTCTAGATGAATGTAGCGGCACGTAATGAAGGTCGGGCTTCTGAGAGATTATCCAAATAAGATTCTTGCTGAAGATTAACCATGAAATAAAGAGGGAGTTTGTAAAGCTTCATGAATTTTTCATGGAACCTATGTTACATATGTCACGTGTTTACATAAATTTTATGTCTTTATTGAATTTTATGTCCTTTTCTTAAATGATAAATATACGACACAAGCATCTTTATCGTTAATTTTCTAAACGTAATTTATATGAATATATGAAACAAGACTGTGAGCTCACGTAAGCCCGCACGCAGACTGATAGTTGGTTCGCTTGACTTTACGAGAATCGCGTTAGCGAGCAGGAAAACCGTCGAACTCCTGTCCACGAAAGGTGAAGTATTTCAGAGACCACCACGTCAATAAAATACACGTCGCTTAAGCGACGAGGCTTTGTATCTCGAGGACCACCGTCATCGAGCGACCCAAGTGGATCGTTTCGTTCGAGGGCGAAGGCCGTCTCGATTTTCGCGGTTACGATGTCCTTACACAGAAACATTAGATCGACACGCCGTTCTTTTTTGCAGATCGCCATAAAGAGCCATCAACAAATGGTGTCAATCGTCTCTTTTTCTTGTGGAGTGTGCAAGAGGTGTATCTCGACGGTATTCGAAAAAGTAAAAGACAGAAGTTTTCGATATAAACAGAGACAGATTTCTATACTTTTGACAAAAAATTAAAATTATATTTTATTTTGTGATTTAATATATTTTATTATATTAAATCCATTAAAATACTTTATAAGTACTTTATGAGTAATGTCTTAAGATGCTAATACTCTGTGATTGTTTAGAATCACACAAAACTGTACTTAAGATGATCTTAATATAAGAAGTATGACTATAGATACCGATCTATGACTTTAAACCGAACATATGTATTTGATTGAAATCAAATTTCTTCGTCATAATTATAATGTAAAAATTGTTTTCATAATAGTAATCATAGTGTATATAACTTCTTTTTAATAATTACTTCCATTAGCGAATTGGCATCAATTTGAATGACGTTTGCAATTAAAGAGCCAAATGTTTTCGAACATTGATCGCGGCGAAAGGTCATCGCACTGCGGTTCTCGCACGGTCGTTAACATCCGTCGTAAAACCGAAAATCTTCTATTATGGAATTAGTGAGATGATAGACCCGTCAATAACGGGTCGTGTCGACTTAGCTGGTCCTTCGGGGAATACAAGAGCGGAGAGGCGAAATGGAGACGAAAAAGACGGAGTGGATGGAAGGCTGAGATCCGTGGAGGAGAAAAGAGAGTCGAGAAAAAAAAACAAGAAGTCAAGGCTGACCCATAAAAACGTCAAACTTCCCCTAACCTAGAGAAACGTCTTCATTACTGAGGAGGCTCGGCTTCCCATCGGGGAGGTCGGTTGGGTTATACGAACGATGAATAGTGACTATGTATAGTCTCGAAAAAGGATGAAGACGAGGGCGGACGGACCCATTCCCCGCGAGAGATTTCTGTGTGGGACCTTTTCGTGCATCGAGTGCCCTCCACGATGTTTTCTCGGCTGACCAAACACGACTGAACACACGGATTCTATTTCGGACCGGGCGCGAAGTACGCAACGAACGGCGGAGAGGTGCGGACAGCGACTCCAACACGGTTTACTCGTCACCTTTAGGATAAATAAATTCGTATCCCTTTAAAGTAAATAATACATCGAGTCCGGGGACGAATATTAGAAATCGTGCCTGTGTGGCCAAGTCTAAATATAATTATCACTTGGACAGTGGATCTTTCTTCAAGGTAAGAACAATGTACGTAGTATAGGGCTATTTAGAATTTAAATCTTAAATATTTCCAAACTTACATTTACTTATTACGACCTTCACATCTTTACAAAATCTTATTAACAAATGGTTAGTCATATGGGAACATATGGTTAGTCAAGAACTTCCGCGTTTCAAAATAATTTCGATTGTGACTTAAAATTAAGATATCTAGATTAAGATTGTAGACTTTTAATCTCAATTAATCCAAAATGACACCCTATATGTTTAATTCAGCTAATCTGTCAAATTGACTGAAATGTTTGAATATTCAAAGAGAGAGAGAGAGAGAGAGAGAGAGAAATGGCAGTCGTGCAAGTCTCAGAATAATCACGTAACACCTAAAATGTATTCTCCAAAAGAAAGTAATGCGAGTCTTCATGCTCCAATTCAACGTAATTTGTTCTCTCTCTCTCTCTCTCTCTCTCTCTGCGACGTGATGCGCATTCGCTTCTAAAAATTAGGCGATCTACTCCGGAGGTCCAAACCAGCGTCGCCGACTGCTTTGTCACTTTGTGGCAGGACAACACTATGCGTTCACGCACCCGCTCACGTAGAAAGAGGAAAGAGCGTGTCCGAGGCTCCGTTAATAAAGCAGTCGACGTTTTAATACTGCGGCACGACAGGGTCTCGGCAATCGTTGTCTCTTTCTCTCTTTCCTTCTTCTCTCCTATTTATTGCCCTCTCTCGTTCTCGCGAGAGATGGAACAAGATGGGCTGCGGGGAAGAGAGGGAGACAGTTATAATTAAATCGTGCAATCAACTGGCTAATTTGTCCTCAAGCGTATTAATAAAACCCGGCCCACTAGGCACTCTCTCTCTCTCTCTCTCTCTCTCTCTCTCTCTCTCGCGTGCGAGCTTTCTTTCATTTTTTTCCTTTCTGCATTCCCTCTCTCTTTCTTTCTTCACGCGTGCGGTTCTCTTCATCATCTGCCTACGCACGCGAAACTATTCTTACCGTTTCGCACTTTACGTCTCCGCTGGCGATGTCAATTTTTCATTGTCGATCCTAAGCTTTCGCTCTCGCTGCAAGCTATTTTCGGGATTTTTCATCAAGTCCTGTGAAAGCTATTTAACAACATGTTGCGCGACGTATGCGTCATGTATGCACGCAGCACATAGTGTTGGCGGATAATGAAAGACGCCCGGTGAGAGAAGGCGTCTCGTTAATAGGCAGACACTCGAGACGCGCGTTGCTCAAGCCGAGGATCGTATCGGTTCCGTGAGCACGAAATGTCTAAATCAACGTTCGCCTCGGCACGGGCATTCGAGATAGCTCCGGAAGACTCTTTAACGACGTAAATAAGTCTAGTCTCGCATGAATTATTCATGACATAATTAATGCACGCAAAGAGCAGCGCGGCGAGCTGTTTTTCGCCGCGTGTCGATTGAGAAACAATCGATCGACCGCGTCGCCGCATAATTCGGGAATTCATAACGCAGTAAATTAATCCCATTAATAATTTATATATGTGATGAGCAAAGAGGGCGGTTGATAGCGAAACGGCCACAACAAAATCATGAATAACTAAATTTAAATTACTTCCATTCCTCCGCGATAATAACTGGCGATCTTCTTCCCACGCGAGTCCTCGATGAAAATTCAGGGACTGCGAATACAATAGACCGTATAATCGAGATTAAAGCGAGTCCCATGAAAACGGTGTCGAAATCGGTGATCTCCATGACGTTTTACGACGGATCAATCGTCCATCTGGCGTTATTCAAACGTTAGTATAATTCCGAGGCCTCGTACTGCGAGGGCCGTACAATACAAAAAAGATCGCGGGGCGATCTTCAAGTCCAGAATAATTTCTCTCGCTTTAAGATAGCTCTGTTAATTTGCCCGCTCGTCAAGATGAAGCTACTCTCATTATCGTATTATCTCTACCTAGACGCTAGAGGCTTTTTTCCTCTCGTTCTCCAATCCCGTTTACCCGGCGAATAAGACGACGACGACGACGGTCGACGAATACTGGCGAATTAGTCAAAGCCGCGGCAACGACGTGACGCGCGGCTGTCGTCTCGGCTGTCCGAAACCCGTGGACCGGTTTCGCAGCGTTTCGCTCAATTGAGCGATACAATGTCGACCACACGTGCGCGCGAGTGTACCTCCACCTTCATCTCCGCCTCTCCCTACTATACCCGCTTCCTTTCCCTCTCTCGGACGCCCGGTTGAAACCGGCGAGTGTGTATCGGTAGGTAGTAAGTAAGTATGTCGTATGCCGCCGGCAAGTAAGCCCAACAATATGGACGATTGCTACGAGACTTAACGATTATGATTTTCACGCATTCGTTACGCGGATTCGCATTATTCATCTTCAACTGCGGATGGTCTATAAATCGTATGGCAAATTTCGAATTTAATGCGTCGATTTGTTTCAGAGTACAAATATTGAATTATCAATAGAAGCTGAGCTACAAGCGATCCGATATGAAAGAATCTCTGTGAATTAAGTACGTTTAATTTAAAAGCGTAAATTGCGAAATAAAACAAAGTTTCGTCCTCAGCTACGGAAAGCTTTGGTGAATTTTATCCGGCAGTAATTACTTCAGTGTTTAATCACAGGGACATTTAATATTGAAGCTCGGGAGAGGCAACGCTATGCGATAAAATTTTCATTAATTGAATTAGATTTATCCGCTCGTGAAGTAGTTGAGAGGACTTACCGCATACATGTACACACACACACATACACACACACATACTCGAGATAGCTGCCTCGAGGAGTTAACGTACAAACTGGCATTCACAGCACCTCGGACGAATAGGCTCGTATTATTTTCTCTCGCGTAGGAGACTGCTAATGCAGGGTGTACGGCGCGCGGTGCACGTGTGCGAGAAATGTGAATAAAGTGAGAGATTTAAGATGCGCATACGTATGCTGGCGCGTTACACGCTCTTCGCTCTTGCGGAGACTATTACTTTGTCGGATGGTAAACGATACGCGTAGGATCCTTGTACGGGACGCTACGCATTTAATCCCGCGGATAATCCCGAGTGTAAGAAGCATCCTTCCATTATACAATATTTTGAATCTCGTTGAATAAACTAAATACTTCTCGAATCGACATGCGTTCAGCAGGCACAAGACTCACCGTGTTTCTAGAGAAGGTTGAGAGTCATCGTAGAGCCCTCTCGCTCTCCTCGCGGTCGTCGAAAAACGATCCACGGGATCGCACCTAACGCTCCGTAGCGCTCCCGAGAAAGACGGAGGCACTGACAGATCGGTCATGACTTCATGACAGCGCGACGGTGCATCAAGAGGCTCGGTCTCTTACACGGATCTCACGGCGGCTACCACACAGCCGACAGTGTTTGAACGCGTAACTAAATGCGCGAACTTACGTGACGAGAAACGAACGAGGAAAGAGACGTATGGCGCGAGAAGGGAAACGGAAAGTCCGGTCGGGAGAAAGAGGAAGAGGGACGGAGAAAGCGTTTCTCGCGTGCGTATCACCCCGTACGGGGAACGAAGGGGAACGAGAAGGCGAGAGCGAGAGGGCCAAGTACAGCGAGATGCAGGAGGGAAGGAGAAAGGGAGAGTAAGGAGAGAATGGGAGAGAAGGAAAGACAGAAGGAAGAGAGAGAGAGAGAGAGAGAGAGAGAGAAAGAGTATATAGTGCACATAGCAGTGCCCGTAGCATAGGGGAGTGCCTTGGCAGGAGGACGTGGACCACCCACACGGTGCCGCGGGACCACCGTGCTAGCCCACTGGCATACATTAGGCTCCACGGCTCCCCGAAAACTATACCGTAGCCCGCACTCGCTCCACGCCGATCGGTCCACAGTCGCCTCTCCGCGCTGCCGCGGCCGTTAGGTATTTTGATACAGTCGACACCCGTTTAATTAGCATTCGATACGGACGCCGCGGGACGAACTGCCGGACGAGGCCGCGACGCACGGCTGCGAGCATCTCTACCCCGCTTCCGCGCCTCCTCCTCTCGCCCTGTTCTTCTTTCCCTCCGTCCTTTCCTCTCTGCCGCGACCCTGACACGCACCGCGACTGATTTCCGTGTTTCCTGGAGCCGAGATGACGCTCCGCAGACACGGACTTCTCGGGACGGAATCTTTGAGAAACAACAGTTTACAGTTTAGTATAGAATATCGAATAGTTAGGAATTACCGTACTTTAAAGTGAGTGGGTTTAATTTTCCGTAGTAAGTAGGTACGACCTGGACAGCTTGTTATTCTTATGAATTATATTCGCAAATTAATATATTAATTTACTCCGAATGAATCGCTATCTGAGTTTAAAGCGAGATAAAATCGAATGTGATTTCGGACAGTTTTATAAACACAATTCTTTCCTAAAATTGGAATCTTTTTAAAAATACTCGATTCGGTCATAGACAAAAGTCAATGGTTTCGAGAGAAATATCGTCTCTCGTTGAATGTACCTTGCAAAAGAAATTATAAGCTTTGTTACGAAATCTTTCAGTCTCGAATGGACATGATTCACGGCTCACGGGCCTGTGCTTCGTGCACACAGGGATTTTAAGCTCCCAGCATCGTTCTCGCGCACGATCGTAGTGTGACGTCATCCACGTTTCAGGTCAGTGGAACGAGAGATGAATTGACTCGTCAGCGTTGATGCCACTTTTTTTAACTCGTGCCGATGAAATCACCAGAGCGCACTGCTCCTCCTAGAGGGTGGGCTAACAGTGATAAATTGCGGCCGAAACGTCTTTTTCTCCTGCTCTTCCCTTTTTGTATATCAGAAACGCAGCTACTTCTCCTATCCTGATTACATACTGCAGAACGGACTATCCGGATATTAGTCATAACTGCATGAGATGACTCGTTCGTGCCAAAACCATGACGGCGAAATTTATTTATTGCTTACTTATTAATGCAAAGAGATTCCGGTAAAGTTGTATTAAGAATTTAGAATGATTTAGAAAAATATTTCTTGCTCTACATGAGTAATACCGCATAGAAATTTAACTCGGTCATTTTTTCAAACAATACAGTTAATGGATACGAAATGTACCGACGCAGTGCTTACGAATTTATGGGAACCTTGATGCGATATTTTCTTGTGCAATCGTTATTCAGTATCCGTAGGGTAGTCGCGTGAAGAAAGCCCCCGAGTTTTTGCCTCTAATGATGATTGACCCGCTCCGCGATAATTTCCATATTATTTTCTTTATTTTTGTTAGCAACGCGAAAACGTGCGGGAGCCCGCAATTAACGTGCGGCGATACGCCCCTCGACAAAATTACTTTCTTTGCATTACTACATACTTATTGCAATTTCGCTTCATGCTATTAACAGATGTCATAAAGGACTTTTTATTAAAAAGGCTGAGCGTCAAGTCTTTATCGTCCAGATTATTGCCGGCCAACGTCGGCATTTTATTCTTTACAAATCGTGCGATTAGCACACAAATTAATAAGTCTTACGACGAATACGAAATAGGAATACGCGCCATCCACGTCAGAAGGTTGCTTAATTATAGTTCAGTTTACGCAAGATCTTTTGCGCCATTAACGGAACTCAGGCGATTCGCAATAAATCGCGTGCTTTAAACCGGGGGACAGGCGCGTTTGCACTTTCGTATGGCAACGGCGATTTACACTGCGACCCGAGCCGCGCCGTGGCGAATCGTGCCCGCGTAGCGAGCGGGTATATCGCCTGCATTATTCCGAGAATGGCAAAAATGCAATTTAAGACTCCTCGATAATCGCGAACTGCCTCGCAACGCAAAATTAAGCGGCAATTTCGACGAGTTGGTGAATTTACGCGGACCTTAATGCGACGCGTGCTCCCGCAATCGTTATTCAGGATCCTCCGAGGGTGGCCCGTAGGAGAGAGAGCCAGGTTTCCCTCTTAATGATGATTAACCTGCCCATCGGTCGCGTTTTGCGCCGCCAGCCTTTGGCAAGGACACGCTAAACCTCCTGCGCATCCGACGTTCCTCCCGCGAGAGTCGCGATAAATATTTCGTTCCTTGAACCTTATAACGAGCCGTCCCCTTGTTAATCGAAAATATTGTATTTTACAGTGACGCCTAATTGCCGGCCGACGTAATTACGGGGGCGTTCACTCCTGTATGCCGCCGGTAATTCAAGCTTGGACACGGTCTGTAAATAGGAATACAGTCAACGCGCGCGGGCGACTTTGTAGCTACTTCCTGCAACCTTACTTTTCCGTAGATACTTCCTGTGCCAATAACGACGTTTTCTTCCGACATGAAGATTTGAAGATTTTCGTTATCGAAATTCCGCCTGTTATATACGTAATTTTAGCCAATCGTCACACTGCGAGAATCAAGTCGAGAGAGAGAGAGAGAGAGAGAGAGAGAGATTTTAGTCGATTTTATTATCTCTTAATAAAAATTTGGACATTTCTTCTTTAATCACTTTCACGCTGTAACGTAATCCTTGATGTTGCATGCTCTTGCAATCTTCAAGCTTAATAATTCGTGAAATTAATTCATCTGTAGCAACTAACAGGCCTGGTTAGTTAGTTGTCTGTTTTACCTCGGCCATGGTCAATTTGATTGGGCTGCATTAAAGCGTTAAAGTCGAGAACTACTCGAGCAAAAAAGTCGAGAAAGCTCGTTCAGGATAGAACGGCCTTGTCTTAATCAAGGGCCCATTCCGCCGTTACCAATTGCAATCTGCATCGGCCGCGGCGCGTAGAACCGGATATCGGCGCACTGGGACTTCCCTCGTGCCGGCAATATTTTTTCCCGCGGGGAGAGAGATATTGCCCTTTATTAACGGCCGACAACCAGCGCGCGGGACGACTTTGTAATGTTTCCGCCGTAATTAAGAGCGTACATGCGGTTTATCTGGCGAGTGCATATGTGCGTGCGCGAGCGCATACAGACGTCGGACTTAACGACGTGCAACATTATTATGTAGGAGAGCGCGGCTAAATGGGTATCGGCCCAAGAAGGGAATGAAATTAAGAGGACTGCTCTACTCGCCTCTCCCTGTCTCTTATACAC